>JALIZH010023606.1:0-34082 GCA_030522465.1 Rhipicephalus appendiculatus | reverse complement strand
AGGCTCAGTGCTTACAGGAAAAATAGAGAGAGAGAGAGATTAACCTTTTTTGAACTAATGGATTCGGGGCACGTACGCACCAGCGTCTCCGCTCGTCCCCACTGCGCTATGTGTTTATGAATCATGCAGTTCTATGACGTGGGTGGCCCGGTCAGTGGCGATCTCCTGCTTGGCCGGGTCTCTCGAGCGCAGCATGGTCTTCCATTCCTCCGAAGTTGTCAGTGGCGCCTGGCCTGGAGCAACTGAACGCTCGAGGAATAGGAAGTATTGAATGGCTGGGTTTTACATGCCAGAATTACTGTATGATTGCGATGCACTACCGTGGCTGGCAACGACGGATTAATTTTGGCCTCTGGAGTTTCTTCACGCGCACCTAAATCTAAGAACACGGGTGTTGTTTGCATATCGTCCCCACTGCGATGAGGCCGCATGGCCGCGAACCCAAACAACGCACTTGAGTCTAGCAGATTGGCACCTACGTGCTAAGCTGCATGGCAAAGCTACCTTACTGGCATTAGTAAGGCAGCTTAGTAAGGTAGTAGTAATAGTAAGTAGTAAGTAAGTAGTAATATACGTGCTGAGCTACCTTACTGGCAAAGTCCATTGTCTACTGATACATATAATCCTCTGGTAATTTTGAGGCCGCACTTTAAAAATTGACCAATCTCCCATTTTTGTGCGCACTGTAAAAACAAACAGCATCGCAGCGCAGCCTGTTGACAGGACGTTTATTAATATGATGGGTTGCAGTGAGACTCCACGACCATTAATATTCTCTGCAAAGAACATCATTTTATCCATAGCACAGTATAAAAAATATTATGCCAACCCAACCCTAGGCGACGATCTTAATGTTCGAAGATCCAGCATGATACAAATCATTTAGCTCTTTCGGCGAGGAACATAAAAAATGTATAATTGGACTCTGTCGCGTTGCCTGATCGAGTGCCGTTGTGTATCCAGATGCGCCAACCTTATTTGTGCGACCTTTTCGAGGCGTCCTTCGGTTGATGCGCATGACACCCACGTTCTTTTTGCAGAAAGTAAAGCGAAAGCACACAAGCTCTTGTTTTGGTCAACTGAGGAAAAATGTGCTGTGTTTGAGCTCCCAGGTGAGAGACACATCAGGCTCTTCGCTTTTTTTTTTTCAGTGAGAAGATGTATACCGTAAAAGCTTGACATAACGAGTCAGCACCCGACAAAGATCGCGACATAGCAAATTTTTTTCTTTATTATGCCGTGCTTAACGTATGCATTTCGGCCTGCATTTTACGAACTAGTCTACTGCACAGCTCAACTTTCGTGAGCGCTAAAAGAGCTATTATCCCCTGTTATCTTTTGAGCAAATAAAAATGCAGCCGTGTAAAAATATGAAATTGAGAGATAAATGTGCCATTCATGTTTCACTGTCCCCATCGGTATATTTTATCATGCATCTTTGTCCATATCCGTGGAAAACAGTTTCGTGGCCCACGATGTGTTGAAAGCAAAAATGATGCAGATATGACTTTTTAGTCGAGGATATGTTGAGCTAAGAACGGACAAATAGAGGAAAAGAAGAAGCAGACAGAAAGGGGGCAAATAGCTTGTGCTCTTTCTGTCTACATCGTACTTTTGTTCTTCTTCCCTGTGAATGTCCGGGGTTTTTTTTTTTTTTGCAAAGTATCCTACAGTAAGACACATCCCTACTTACTCAGTGAGAAGTTAATATTTACCGGATGAAATGGCCTTAGCGAAAAAGTTCTGGACTCGAACAGGCCGCTGCCGAAAAGTTTTAACACAAGGACCTAATCACAAGGAGCTCAGAAGAGTTCCTTCTGGAGTTAGAAAACGTTAATTGCGGTATTGTTGGCCTTAGCGAAGTTAGAAGAACTGGGGAAGCATATACTGTACTAACTAACGGACATGTGACGTCCTGTAGAGGACTTCTTGACAGGAGAGAATATGGCGTCGAATTTTTTTATTCACAGACGCCTGGCAGGCAACATTGAAGAGTTTCCTATAAGTAACGAAAGTGCGCGAGCCTCTTTATCAAACTAAACATGCGATGCAAAGTGAAATTGGTCCAGGTGTACGCCCCAACATCCAGTCATAAAGACGGAGAAGTAGAACAGCTCTACCAGGATATCGAACTAGCAATCAGTCTAGTTACCTCTTTCGTTCATTCCTTCGATGTCAGCATTGTCCTCGC
Source organism: Rhipicephalus appendiculatus (assembly GCA_030522465.1). Classification (NCBI taxonomy): domain Eukaryota; kingdom Metazoa; phylum Arthropoda; class Arachnida; order Ixodida; family Ixodidae; genus Rhipicephalus; species Rhipicephalus appendiculatus. Next base: position 31,891 of record JALIZH010023606.1, on the reverse strand, counting down.
CTCTGAAAGCTGCGTATACAAAAAAAAAAAAACAGGCCAGAACCGTGTAATAGACAGCGTTCTTTTGCTTGAAAAATAATGTCAGAAAAAAGAATATGCAGAAACAATAAGTGTGGCATCAAGAAAATTTTGAATTTGATAGCAACTTACCAAAGCTTCAGCTAACACTGGACTCGTGACGAAGCAACCAAGCCGTAATCACTTAGTCGGCAGTTGGTCTTGCTCCGCCATTTCTCGATGTGTTTAGCCGACACATGTTCGTCCTGTCAACTCGTGAGAAGTACCTCAAAAATCACGCAGCTTTGTGACGCGTCCGCCCAAAGCTCCAGATCTTGTACCATGGCGGTGGTCTGTTCAGCCACACAGAATACTGTGCCATCTCTCTCTTTCGATATATATATATATATATATATATATATATATATATATATATATATATATATATATATATGTGTGTGTGTGTGTGTGTGTGTGTGTGTGTGTGTGTGTGTGTGTGTGTGTGTGTGTGTGACGTTAGAGAACAGAGATACGTCGTGGTTCAGATGCCATCCATTTATTCTAATGCACCCGCACTTCTTCGCCGGCTTCTCCTACCATCGCCTTGTTCATACGTTACACTCTTCTTCCTCCCCTCGAGAAAGTCTCACTTCAGAAGGTCGAAAATAACGTCGTAGTTTGCTAACATGAACAATGTCCGAGTTTCTACCTAAGGGCAACACGGAGCGGTTGATCTCATAATTCACTGGTGAGACTTTGCGTAGAATCTTGTAGGGACCTTCCATGACGGAACACAGTTTGCCGTTGTTGGGATGCCATGGTGTCTCGTAATGGACGAAGTCACCGACTCGGAACTCAATCGGAAAAAAATTCTTATCATAGATTACTTATCATAGGCAATAGAATTATAAACAGCAGCTTTCCGCGCTTCTTCCACCGTTTGTTCTCGCTGTTTCAGTAGAGTTGGCTAAGAAGGAATTCCATACATCAGGAAGGACGGTGCGTAGCCGGTAACTTCGTCAGGCGTCCTGTTCTATTCGTCTATTACCTCCGACAGCAGCTTAGTCCAAAACTTCTGTGGCTCGTCGTTGATCTTGAACTTAAGTCTGGTTACGATGGTCTGGTTTGTCCGCTCGTTCATACCATTGCATTGCGGATGATGAGATGCGGTGAAGAGTTGGTGTATTCGGTTATGTTTTAGAAACTGTTTAAATTTTCCTGCAGTGAATCCTGTTCCACGATCTGAAAGGAACTTCCGTGGTTTTCCGGCAGCAACAATGGTGTTTAAGCATGATATGTAGGCGTCGCTGTTGTCACTTTTATGGGGGGAACGCCCATACGTAGCGAGTAGCATGGTCAGTAACCAGTAGATAAACCTTCTTGATGAGCCATATCTACAAAATCCTCCAATGGTGTCTATCGCAAAAAGGTCAAAAGGTTCTTCAACAGGAGGCAGGGATTCAAGTGTCCCATACTTCTTTGTTTTCGTCTTCTTGCATCTCTGGCATGTATAGCAATGCCAAATGTAGGTGGCAACATCGGTTACCATATCCGGCCAATAATATTGCGGCGACAAGAGTGATAGTGTCTTCTTCACTCCGACATGCCCAAAATGTTGATGTGCGTTCTTAAGAATGGTTGGGCGAAGTTTATGGGGCACATAGATCTTCCTTAGTCCTTTTCTTTTGACGATAACTACAGTGTTTTCCAACGAATACGTTCCTTTTGGGCGCTCATTGCTGCATCGTTGAAGTTCATCGTGGGACAGAAGTTGAACTATTGGGGCTCTGGAGAGGGCATCTGCTTCGACGTTGCTTATGCCCTTTTGATGTTTGATGTTTACTTCATACATCGATAGTTTCAACGACCACCGGAATAGACGACCTTCAGGATTCTTAATATTCTTCAGCCACTGTAGTGCAGAGTCATCCGTTACAACAGTGAATGGCTTTCCATGAAGGTAGGAATGCCATTTATCAATGCCATCTATAATTGCAAGGCATTCTCTTTCTGTAACAGCATATTTGACCTCGTGCTGAAGTAGTTTGCGGGTGTAATAGACAACGGGATATTCCTTGCCTTTGTCGTCAGGTTGCTTCAGTATAGCACCAATGCCTTCGCCAGATGCATCACAGTACACAGTACATGGTCTCGAAGTGTCGTATATGCGAAGCACCGGTTCTTCAGTTATGCGCTCCTTCAGTTCCCGAAAAGCTTCCTCGCATGCTTCTGTCCACGTCCACTTGCTTCCATTGTGGAGTAGTTTCGTGAGTGGGAGAGCGATGTCGCTGAAATGAGGGATGTACTGACGGTAAGTGTTTACAGTGCCCAGGATACGCTGGAGGTCTTTCTCTCGTTTAGGTGTCGGAAATTTGAGTATTGCAGCCACGTTACTTTGCTTAGGTGTCACTATTCCTTGTGAAATTTTGTGGCCCAAGTATTCAATGCTGGACCTTGCAAATTGGCACTTTTTCCGTTTCAGTTTTACGTTCTCGTCTTTAAGAGCTTTCAACAGTGCCTCGAGGTGTCGTATATGATCGTCAAATGTCTCTGAGTATACGACCACATTGTCAAAGTAATTTCTAACATTAGTGGGCTGATGTTTGGCTACTATTGATTTCATGGCTCTTTCAAATGTAGCCGGAGCGTTCTTTAACCCGAACGGCATTACCAACCACTCATAATGACCATAAGTCGTGACAAACGCAGTTTTTTGAACGTCGTCGGGATGCATTCGGACATGCCAGTATCCCGACGTTACATCTAGCGTAGTGAAAAAGTTCGCCTTTCCCAAGTGGTCCGGAATGTCATCTATACGTGAAATTGGTTGATAGTCGGGTACCGCTATGGCGTTGAGCTTGCGATAGTCAATACATAGACGAGTACGTCCTTCGCCTTTCTTTTTCCGCTAAGATGACCGGTGCGGCATAGGGCGACAACGAAGGCCTCACAACACCTTGCTTAATGAGGGCGTCAACTTGTTTGTTAATTTCCGCTTTGTCAGCCTGTGAACATCTGTATGGTGCTCAATGAATAGGGACAGCATTGGTAAATGCAATCATCTTGCTCAGTAGTGGTGCATCTAATATCTGTCTGGGATGTCGAGAAGATCTCGTCATACTTATTTAAAAGAGAGTCGAGCACTGCTGATTCATGTTCTGGCAAGCTTTCTGAATTCAGGGTACTCATCAGCGGTGCTTTAGTGGTCTTCTTTTCATTGTGATTCGGCAGGTTCAAATTTTCACGACCTTGTGTTACTGACTGGCTTTCCAAATTTACAGAAAGATTGAAGTACGAAGCGCTGTCTAGGCCAAGAATTAATTGTGTTCTCATGCCTCGCAGAACGTGTACATAAACTTTCTTTGTGACATTCCCAATTTGCAATTGAATGTTTACGCGACCCAAAGTTCGAATGCTTGAAGTAACTTGCTGCACCATGATGCTGGAGTCTCTCATCAACTGAAGCTTGAGGTGTTTGTACACATCTTCACTGACACAAGTAATTGTTTCTCCTGTATCAAGAATTGCAGTTACTGGCCTTCCGTTGATGAGAGCATCGAACTGTATTAATGAAACTCTGGGTCGCTCTCCTCGTTTACCGGTCTAGTCTCAATAGCGGACACGTTGCGGCGGCGTGGACATTCGTTGTGTCAATGAAACTGTCGTGGGAAACCAGCAGCTGAGCAATATCTACATTCATTTTGGGGGACACACGGTCGAGAAGTCATTGTTCGCTGCTGCGGTCTGCTGAAGAGACGTGGAGCTCTTGATGTAGTACTAGGAGTACGAGTAACGGAAATTCCTCTCACCCGTCTTAAAGATGTCTCGACCCGTTGGGCAGCGGCGAGCCACTTTGATGAGTTGAAAGACAGTCCGGCGAGCGCCAGTTCCACATCAGGAGGAACACCGTCAGTTAGTCCAGAAATGATGTGGCACTCTTTAAGGTCGGCCAAGGAGCCCAGTCGTTTTTTCTCGTCTTAGTAATCCTTTTTGGTCTGCCCTCCGTTTAGCCGGTAGTGGATGAAGCAACGAAAGGCATCTGCGTCAGTCATAGCAAAGCGATTTCGCATGTCGCGCTTTATATCGTCCCATGTCTCGTCGTTGCCGAAAATCTCTGTCAGGTACCACTTGAGCGCTTCCCCTTCGATGTATTCGCTGAAGTGACTGACCCGATCGCAGTGAGTCCATGATGCCTCGGTCGCCTTCGTGTCGAAAAGGAGTAGCCACTTGTCGACGGGGACGTCTTCTGGTGTTCCCTTGTACTTCGGTATGTTGAGCGGAGGCTTTGGCCTAGCCATGGCAGGTTGATGAGGTCGATCCTGTCGACTTGTGTGACGTTAGAGAACAGAGATACGTCATGGTTCAGATGCCATCCATTTATTCTAATGCACGCGAACTTCTTCGTCGGCTTCTCCTACCATCGCCTTGTTCATACGTTTTATATATATATATATATATATATATATATATATATATATATATATATATATATATATATATATATATATATATATATATATATATATATATACGTCCCAAAACCACGATATATGTATGAGGGACGTCGCAATGGCGGGGTTTCGGAACATTTGACCATCGAGAGTTCTTTAACGTCCACGGACATCACACATTGACAGCATACAGCTGCACTGCCCTCAGTGCGATGCGAGACAATGTCTGTTGCCCCACATGCTATGGCAATGCACGGCGCTGCGCGCTGGCTAGCCTCTAAACACAGAGAACACCTAGGTCGGCAATCATCAGCTCGGACCGCGAGTTCCGAATTCGGGCTGTCCAGATGGCCCGCAATTTGGCGAAGGGTTCTACTCCCTATCCTCACAAGGGTGCGGCCGGCAGGTGCCCGACTCTTGACCAAAATCTGCTCCCGAGGACAATTCATAAAGTTGATTGACTGACTGACTTACAGTACGCAGGTTTGTTGAATTTCGCATCCATCTAATTGTGACTACCGCGGCTGGAATCGAGCCCGCGACCTTTCGACCAGCAGGCGAACACCACATTCGCTACAACACCGCAGCGTACACACCGAGAAAGAGAGAGATAGGTAGCCATAGCCCTGTTCTCTTCCCAATGCAGGAAGAAGGCAGTTCCCAAAGAACGCCATTTGCCCGTTCTTGCGCACGGCTTCCATTTCACGACTGCGGCCCTATGACCAGTGGCAGGCAAACTACGGCGCGTGGGTGGTATTACGTGGACCCCGGAAATACGTGAGAACTCCCCCACCCTCTTGTCTCTTCCTAAAGGCTGACATGGCATAGTGGACCTCAGATTGGGCGAGACAGGAACGAAGCAAGGTCGCGTCCAGTCGGCATTGTCGCCGAGCTTAGCACTTTAGGAAATAGCGTCTTCACTTCATTTATTTGCACAGGCCAAAAAAGGAGGAAGGAACATTCTTTGTGAAAATACTACTACAGGAAAGGCCCTTCACCCTACAATCTCCAAGTATATGTCAAGGGATACTCCCCCCCCCCAACACAATAAGTGACTTTCCTCATCGTATTTGAGTGAGGATCACAGTAAAATGGCTCGAGTTTTGTATCGACACACCGCTTATCCGAGGACACGATAGTGGGGTAACTAGCCCTTAACAGCTTGGCTACAAAAAGTTCGCGGCGTCTTTGGCTGTCTGGCCGCGAGAGTGGCAGGAACTCGGCAGGCAAGCAGTTGCGGCAACGACCAACAGACAGCGCTCACCAACAGACGGAACCAACCTTGAGCGCAGTCCCATTGCAGGCACCTTCTTTGTGACTACCACTAGCCGCTTTTGCTTTTGTTAAGGCCCTCATTCTTGTCTCCTATTTCCGTTTTAAGCACGTGTAGGTTTCTAGTGGAACTTCTTGCAATCACCCAAAACTGTGCATCATTTTTAAAGTGTATAAGCTGCACATGCTTCGTGGTGTTTGGGTTTTTTTTATTATCGTTTGAGTGTGCGCAGAAAGGTTTCTCGTTGATAAGAATACATGGACTGTTGGTTCATCTTTACTCGTACATCGGTGTGCTATCACTTGAGTGTGCACAAAATTTGTTCTTTTATAAGTTTGTAATGAGGGTTGGTTCATTTCTGTGTCGCTCGGGAGTGCTTGGGTGCATATATATGTGAAGTATGTTTCCTGAAATACATTCAGTTGCGAGTGTAGCGAGTGTCGTGTTCTTCTTGTCCCCTTAGTCCCCTTGTCAAGTGCGCTACTTCACCAAATTAGGTATAATGATCACTAGCCGACAGCTGCACGTTTTTCTGCTGCGTTCATCCAAAACAATTTACCAAGCTATGTTTGTCAATTGCAACATTGTGACTGGCCTGCTCAAAGTAAACGTGAATTCTGTTGCAGTTTTATGTACATTGGTGTCACTTCACCGAATATTTCTCCTTCCCTGCAACACGTGCAGTGGGTACATTCCACTATACTGGAACGCGCTTATACTTCACCGTTATCACGTGTAGTGGGTACATTCCACTATACTGCGTCATCGTCATCTTTATCACGTGTAGTGGGTACCTTCCACTACACTGCGTCATCGTCATCTTTATCACGTGGAGTGGGTACATTCAACTACACGTGGCTACCTACGTACCTACTACTACTACTACTACTACTACTACTACTACTACTACTACTACTACTACAGAGGAGGGACAGACCCACACCCTAAGGAGCTTCGCCCCTGTTGCCGACTCCTCCTTTAAATCATCGGCACCCACGGCTGCGTTTTCCACGCCACCGCCAAGAGAGTGACATTCCCGTAGGTCCAATTGGGATGAAATTTGGAAGCGGCGATTGCGCCGTTTTGTAGGTAATCAGACTTCCAGAAAAAAAAAACGTCCGCTTATTGATACATATGTAGTTTACATACCTTTTCTCATAGAATTTAGATTTAAAGACCGCATGCGCTGTTTCCATTATTGAAAACATCGCGGTAGCCGAACCTTCGATGGAGCCGAGAATGCTTGACGCCCGTGTGCTTTACGCCCGTGTGGTAAAAATTTCTGGAGCCAACTACGACCGCGTCTCTTATCATCCCACCGTGGAATTGTGACGTTAAACCCCAATGATTATTACTAGCTTAGAACTTCCTAAAATTGAAATAATTTTGAAAAAATGCTAGGGCTCTGTCGACGCGTAAATATGGCGGCTCGCGTTGGGCAAAGCAGACGATGCCGTCGTCGTTTGCTTCGGCGTCGCATCTGCTCCACAGCCTTCTCGGGTTCGTCATATATTTTGTGTTATTGAATGCACGCCTAATATATACACTCAGAAGTATCTTGCGTACATGACTTAGAACGTTAGCGCTGCTGCATTCATGCCGAGGGAAATCACAACGATTATCACAAAACTTGTTATAAGTTCACCGGCTTATAGTAGCGGAATCTATGTTTGCATAAAACGAAGGACACTTGATTAGTGCTTCAACACCATACCAGTGTGTATATGTCCTGTACATGTACAACCATTTCTATGAAAATACGCACGTACTGAATGTTGCTGCCCAAAGATGAATGAATCGCATACAATCGCAGGAAACAGTCCACGTGCAGCCCTAAAGACCCTGCACTAATCCAGCTTGGTATGACGCATCATTTCGCTCACAGTGTTCGGAAAAAAATATCAACTTGATCTGAACAGACACGTCGGTGCAGTGGTAACTGCTCTCGTCTAGATCACATCGATCCTGTTCTTTTGTTGCCCATTCCATAAATGTCATTACGAGGTATTTTTTTTTCTGACCGTTTCCGCTGAACGTGCTTCCGAGGGCCTTAAATAAATGAGAAAGGTTTTCTTCGAGTGCTGATATGAATTCCTACAATTAACTGCAGCGAAAAAAGGAAGGCTTAGACGACGTTTCGATGGCCTACTCCGGCGGCGCGCTGTCGTCATTTTCATGGTGGTAACACTTCAGGGCTGGCTCGGACGCTAAACACACAGCACGCCAGAGGCTTGCCGGCGCTCTCATGGGCAGTCGGTTACTAGCCCCTCGTATTAGCGACCCCTCAGTGTACACTTTCTTCTCTTGATGTCAAGTACAGCTTATAGACTACTGAAGATTTTTCTCTCGTTCAAGCACCCTCTTGCCACGTTTACTATCACTACTGTCGTTCTGCGGTTCCATCGCATTTTGTGTACTCCATAACTAAACCCTGTTTTTGGCAACTTCGACCTTTCTGTCACATGTATTGGTACAACCAAATGACAACGAACATTAGAAAAAGTCGCAATCTGTGAATGACTGCTGAAGATGCTGCAGACCATCGTTATTGTTCAGCGAACTTCCTGAGCTTAGTACACTGCACTATTACACTGACGCTGCACTGGTACTGACACTGACATTTATTAGACTGCCCCAGATATACTACCGTGCCGGTTCTAAGGTGTGACCCACTCGTGGAACGTTGTATTCTAGCCTGGCTATTGAATACTATCTATGTCTTTGGCAGAGATATCCTTAAGTCTACTTTAACATTAACACTGCACAGAAATATCGGATCATATGTTGCAGTTTGTCATCAATATTTCCAAACAGCACTGTATGTCTTTCATATATTATTGCTTGATCTTTATTTTTTTCTATTTCTTCGTAACACACACATTTCTGTAGTTCTAAACGCACAGCAAAAAACGCTTGAGAGATTTCGTATACTTTTTTGGCACATTTGCCAACGGCACGTTAATTCGTTATTTTTCTGCAGAAGCAAGGTAACTGCCGAGTCTTTTTAGATGCTGCCAAAGGTATTGATACATGTTTCGTGTACTCCTTCTCGACGTACTTCTTTGAAACCTGCTGGAAACGCTGTCTCTACCTCATCGGATGCCCTTCCACTGTCTAGAAATTCTATAACGTGCCTTGTTTCTAACTTTTTCGTTCGACGAAAGCATCCATCTCACTATCATGGTCTTCACTGATGACGAAGACATGCGATAAAGCAAACAAAAAAGCTTCCCAAAAAAGTACATCTCATAATTAGCCCCCCTTCGTAAATTTCTGTCGACAAGCCAAACAAAAATATTTCGAGAAAATGAGTTTTGTTATATCCGTAAAAACCACTATATCTGCGGGGTTTTAATATGAAAATCGTAATATGAGGCACGCCGAAGTGAAGGAATGCATTAATTTGACCGCGTAGTGTTCCTTAACGACCAGGTATATATATAACTGCCCGGGTGTTCTTAGATTTCACCCTGTTCGTAGCGCGGCCACCATGGCTGCCAGTATAACCTTAGTCATCGAGTTAACTGCACCGCTTCATAACTGCTAAGCTATCATGTTGGACCTCTATGATAATCAGTACGTTAGGATTCTTGCTCTTACCTTCATTAATTATTGAAATAATTTTTTCCCCATTCGAGTCAGCGCTCTTCCGTGTCTGTTCTATTTTACTCACTATTCGTCGTTCTCGCGCTGTACCAAACATAGTCATGATAACACTCGGTGTCGTTGTTACTAGCATCGAAGTTGATTACTACACAACCAAACGCCTACACTCTCCGAAGCCACAAATATAACTTACTTCCCGCAGACTCCCTATCACAGCGAGCTTCGTCATTTCTCTCCTACACACCCCAGTGCCCGCACCATGTAGTGCTCTGCGCAAGAACGCTTTACGGGCAATGTCATTGACACACGTCCCAATTTATCCCGCTAGCATTGTAAAAGTGGTCTCCGGTGCATTTAACTGCATAATTATGTAAGCAATCATATGTCTTCCGTATTTCATCTCACCCAGGCTAGATAATTCCCAAAAAGTGGGTATGGCTTTGTTTCAGACTAAAATTTCTCGGCAATCTTTCATTCCCCGTACATCATCAGATTAAAATTTCCTTCCTGCTTCGGCACCAGCATCCAGGATAGGCTTCCTTTCCGCAAAAAAATTATGCTAACTTTGTGTACCAAGGCTCATACAATGTGTTCATTTGTTCGGTACTGTGCGTTTCGCTATTTGGAGGAAAAAATGGCAAGCTTCCACTGAGTCGCGCAAAAAGTGCAAAAGCGAGGCTGGATGATTTTTAAGTCGAATCCGTTTGCTCCCCTAGGTTTTTACCAGTCTTCAGCAAAGGTGATGATAGGTTGTTTGTATGTTGTTTCTGAGCGAACCGACATTCGAGTTAAACCACAGTCGCAGACACAACCCAGATGTCCAAACTCCAGGGACCGAAACTCGCGCTCAAACCGAGCGTTCGCTCCTACGATAGATCTACGGGCACATCATCGTTCACGTAGGGCTAGCCCTTACTTCCTCACCCAAACCCTACGCGAGAGGACTGGGCCCTGCTCGGCTGCTCAGACCTTCAGGCCCAGCGGGCCTTGGTACAGAGAGCCAGGGCGGCGGCTTCAACCAATGGGGTCCCGGAATAGAGACTCCACCTACGTCTGTAGGGACCTCTAACGAGGTTCTACACCTCTTTTGTTATTAAATGTTCTTCACCACCACCACCCATCGCTTCGGGGTCTTCTTGCACCCGCCGTAGTCTTTCTCGTTCCGTTCTATTCTTTTGGTGTGCGTACCGCTGAAGCACTCCACACCGATGCTGCAGTGAAACTGAAACGTATGGTCACGGTGTTTATCCCCGCATTAATTTCGACGTTTCATTAACTACTCATTACGACTGTCTGAAACCGTAATACGTGTTTGCTACCCGTATGTTGCCTTTTTCATTGACCATTGGTGAGTTCATGTGCTCCATTCCTGTGGTACAAAGTTGTTCTACATATTTTTAGACACCATTTTATACACACCAAAGCTTTTACGGCCTCTTCAAACAGTTTCGCTTGTGATATGCTTACCACATCAGATGTACTTTTACAACTATGAACATGTATCTTGTAATTAATTGTTAATTACTCTCCTCGCTATAACATTTCGCATTGAAAGTATGCGTAAGTGGATAGACTAAATACATCCACACTTATTTTGACCCACTTCATGCATCAAACCTTTGTTGTTGTCTGCTAAACGATCCGTCGTAGAGAATTTGAGTTGGATGTGTACTCGTGTACAACTTGAACAAGCACAATATGAAATCAGCATTCGCAGGTCAGGGTAGGTGGGAGATCATGGAAGAGGTCTTCGTGGAGCAGTGGACAAAAGACAGGCTGATCATGATGACCATGTTGACGGTAACCACGTTTTCAGGGCACAACATGCACATCCAAAGCCGTTAGACAACAGTATACTGAAATAAGTGGAAGTATAAAAACCCTAATTCAAGTTGGAGAGGTCGTCAATAATTTCTCTCGTTTTGCAGAAGGGGACTGTGAGCAACGCACCTGGCAATCAAAACTTGGGCAAACGTATGAGTGTGACAGAGTGTTCTTTGGCTTATGCGGTGCTTTCAATTACCCTGTTTTCAAGAAAAGCTGCATCAGTCCAAACGCCTATATGTGTTGGTCTCACGTCCCTATGCTGATTGTGAACCGAAGATAAAATAAATTTCCGAACTTTTGTACTAGTGTGTGTCGGATACCCGAATGTGGTTGTAGCATTGGAGAAGCACAACTTCGTGGCATAATCGTGACCATCAATTTATTTATACATTTCAATTCAATAAAGTGTCTTCGCATTCGCAAACGTCTTCACCAATGCTTTTGTGTTTGACAATGTTTTCTGTGACCCGCAGTTCGTGCAGTTGAGTTTTCCGTGGTCCCGCAAGATGATTTCTTTGACGCGAATAATATGAATGTGAGTTTCTACAGATTACCTTTGTATCTTATACAAACGCCCATTTCGCAAAACACCTAGCAATTCTGCCTTATATACATATATATATATATATATATATATATATATATATATATATATATATATATATATATATATATATATATATACATTGTGACCGCAGCAAATAAGTCATCTCGACATATGATCATCCTTTGCACAACTTCCTCATCATTATAGATAAAATCATCAATGTGGAACAGCTCGAGTTCGACTCGAATAAAAGTGCTTCCTCATAAGTGGTTAACGGGGATTTTCGAACCCCAAGTCCTTTCACACTGTCTCCCCTGGAGCCCCGCTCGGGTCATCGCACAATACCACATGTCATGGCCGCTCAAAAAAATTCCGCCTCACCCGACGACGCCGCCCCACAGCAGCTTCCGCCTGCCGGTCCGGCCATCAACAGCCGTCAGCGAGACTCCACAGTGCTTTCTGCCCTACGCGGGGATCACGTCATAGACTGGCTCCAAAACTACGACCTCGTGAGTGACTTGAACAGGTGGGACAACCCAGAGAAGTTGCGGAACGTCCCCTTCTGCCTTTTTGATGTCACGAAAATCTTGTTTTGGAACAATGAACCAGATCTTCCCGACTGGGACACGTTCACGCAGCACCTTTGTCATAGTTTCGGTGGCCTCACCATTCGCGCTGATAGTCAGTTATCTTAATGGACGCATCATTTTCATGCCGACGCCCTACGGTGATTCCGGCCGGCATCACGTAAACTGTGGAGTTCCACAAAGCGCGGTCCTCAGCCCCACGCTTTTCAACATCACGCTCATTGGTCTTGCAGCAGAGCTCCCCAACGTTCTCAAATTGAGCGCCTACATGGACGATGTATGCATATGCGCATCTGGAGCAACGCGTCCGCAACTGCGAGCACAACTTCAACACGCGACATCAAAACTCAAAATACTCGCGCCGTCAGGGCGTGCAACTCTCAACATCGAAATGTGCTGCATTGACGTTTACAAAGAAATCAATAACGCGCTACCCGATCTTCGCTCACGGAGCAGTGATTCCTGCAGTCACGGACTACCGATACTGAGGTGTCGTCATTGATCACAGCCTATCTTGGACGAAGCATGTCGCTGCGCTACGGTATCAAGCTTGTTAGTTTTAAAACGTTCCTGGTGTTGTAGCAGGACGAAGATGGGACCCCTCTGTGAGAAGAGTCCTGCAGTTGTAACTTGTACCAGACATTGCTTCTTTGGCTATCTACGGCACAGTGCGCCCGTGCTTTCGAGTATGCGTGCAACATGCATCCGCACTTTGGAGAGCCTTCAAGTCAGGCCCGTAGCCAGGGGGGCTTTCAGGTTTTTTAACAGGTGGGACCCCCCAAAAAAAATTTCTGGCTACGAGCCTGCTTCAAGTGCGAGCGTTGCGATGTGCCTATTACTATAATCACGGTAACGTTTACGACAGCATAAAACGTCACGTAATTTATAATCTATAAGCTAAATGGCTGTTACAACAATTTTATCGAGTTTCTTTTCTTCATTTCCCTAAATTTCCTTCTCACAGCGAGGTTACATTGACAGTAGCATGTCATTTTAAAAGCTTAAGTACCGCGATAGGCATTGTAACCCTTTAGATTGTAACTTAAAAAGCGCAGTGACTCATCCGTCAGGAGACCTACAGTATGGAGTGGAAGTTTATTTATCAATGCATCAAATCGCGATCTTTCTTGTTCAAGGCTGGCTTTAGCGATTGAACCGTGAACGATGTATAAACAGACTGGGTGTTAACATTAGAAGAGCAAATAAGTGGGGTAGTGATATTAGATTGCGGGATACTGTGGCAAGCGATCGTGGGGTATGAATTAAAACTTAAGTTCACTAAAGTGAGCCCGCATCCTAAAACACGTAATTCAAGAAGAGCCATAAAATCCGAGCGGAAATGGGCACAAGAACAAAACACCTTCTTATGTTGGTTAAATGTTTGTGCTTAACTTCTTATGTTATTTTCACGTCTATTTTGATTTTAAGCCGCCGGCTGATTGATTTGCCCACGGGAAGCTTAGCTATCTTAATAGCCGAGAAGAAGATACATCAGATGGTAAATGGCGACAGGATAAAGTGCTTGGAGCATCGGACAACCGAAAAATTTAACTAATGATGCCATCAAAGCACCACTGTGTGGCGAGAGAAAAACACGTTTTAAGACTTGCAATACAATTTTGTCGTCTTGTCTTGTCGTCTTATCGGTTTCTTCGTGTGTGTGTGTGTGTGTGTGTGTGTGTGTGTGTGTGTGTGTGTGTGTGTGTGTGTGTGTGTGTGTGTGTGTGTGTGTGTGTGTGTGTGTGTGTGTGTGTGTGTGTGTGTGTGTGTGTGTGTGTGTGTGTGTGTGTGTGTGTGTGTGTGTGTGTGTGTGTGTGTGTGTGTGTGTGTGTGTGTGTGTGTGTGTGTGTGTGTGCGCACGCGCGCTTAACCGTTATCAATTTGCCAACACAGGAGAAAAAGGGAGGCCCCCAAGTTCACAAAATAGGCTGTGACGGGCGCTCCAGTAAGGGCGCATAGAGATATATGTGAGCTCACGGTGAGTCATAAATGTGGCGTCGTCCAGGCGATGCTACAGTTTCATCGAAGGAGGGACGGCGTCATCTCTCCGAGGCTTTGCATAGCATGAGGTGTATGCAGGAGTATGTGGGGAAGAGTATTTGAATGCGAGGTTGTTGGTGCGGTGATTGAAGTCGCGCTTCTGCTGCTCTTTGTTTCGTCGATTTAACCGGGTTTTACGTTCCGCGATTTGATGATGTGCGTGGCCTAACACCGTGTTTCGTACGAGAGTGGCACGTAACTGGTGATACAGCAAGCAAAGACACTCGGCCTACGCGCGATCCACCGCAAATCAGCCACGAGGCGATGCAACGGGGACATGTTCAGTGAACTGCGCGGCCGTTGCAACGAGATCCATTGCTGATTCTTCGCCTGTCTTAGACCGGCAATTATGGAGGGTGTCGCATCCATTGTTAAGCTGGCCGAAAACAGTACCAAGTTTAATCTTCAGGTAAGTAATCCTCTCTGTTAAATACATTATTTGCTTGTGTATGCGTGTTCATGTCACGTGTTTACATGAATCTATGCTCATGCTTACGCTACCGTAAGAGGTGGATCGTGTCACAAAAATAACTCATGTCATATTTTTATGCAAAGCGTTGTTATCGGCAGTACTCACTTCGCGTGTGACTTCAAAAGACGGGTATTAGGGTGTATATTATCAAAACTACGTATAGGATCATTTTTACCACGAAAGTGTTTTATGCCGGGGTGCACCAAGATTTGAGTGACGTATTTCCGTCACGGAAATGACGTCGAAAAAATACGCATGATTAGAAGACAAAGAAAAAAAGTTCCGTCAACGGGAGTCGAACCTAGGACCTCTTGGTCCGCTACAAGCAACGCCGGGCATGCTATCCACTGCGGCACGGTCACATACCCTGTACGCTTTAAAACACGCCTTTTATGTCTACCACTGTCCTCTAACAGTGCTCTTGCTAAAGTGAAGTAATGCATTATGACCGTGAAATGCATGATTAGTTCCTTCAAAGCGTTCTTTCTACGCGTCCATCTCATGCGGCGCGTTTCGAATAGGAAAATTGCAATTTTGTCGACGCATTAGCACACTGCCAGGTGGCGACCTTACCCCTAGCATCGGCCTCTCTCATAGCATCCGTCCATACCTAAAAATAGCTCTGCGACGCGCGACTGATTTGCGTGGCTGTAACTCCGCGTTCCTAGCTCGCCCGCGAAAAAATCGCAGCCGGCCAACGGGGAAGACACGACGCGCGTTGCGTTTCCGTCTGGCCGGGCAAGGTTGTTCAATAACTCGAATATGCAGCGAGTAGGCGACCTTAGCCCAAGTCCGGCGTCCAATCAGTGACGCTCTTCTGGCTGTCACACCGCTTTCTCTAATTCCGCTCTCTCCGTACAGCAACCACAAACATCTATGACCACCAGGGTTTGTTCCATCATTAATCATGGACGCTAGTCGTCGGGATACAGATAGAGCACCAAGCGTCAACGTGGATGAATCCACGCTAACCCGCGCTATAAATGTCAAACACGGATAGACATTGTGCAAGCTATCTTATATCAATGTACAGTAAACATTCAACTACTTCTGTAAGGACAGTGTCATTGATCTATCGACATTTGTTCAGCAAGAAAAAGTTCGCAAGCGTATATCAGTTGCGCTCTTCCTTGACGTGAAGGGTGCATATGATAATGTAGCCCATGATGCCATCCTCAATTCCCTCGAAGCAATGGGCATTGGTGGACGAATGTTTCAATGGATAAAAGACTATATAACAGGCAGGTCCTTTTTTGTGCAAACAGATGAGGGTAAAACAACTGAACATTTCACCTACTGCGGCGTACCTCAGGGAGGTGTATTAAGCCCTACATTGTTCAATGTTGCCCTCATTGGTCTGGTGGAGGTTCCACCAAAGTCGGTCTGCCTTTCCGTATACGCAGATGACATTTGCCCCTGGAGTGCTGCAGTTACTCGCCTCCAAGTGCGTGCGCGAATACAGCGGGCAGCAACCATGACAACAGCCTACCTCCAAAAACAAGGCTTGGCTATATCAACCGAGAAGTGCGCGTTGATTGCGTTCACGCGAAAACCAATGACGCCGTACCCTGTATACATCAATGGGCAGATTGTCAAATATGCTCGGACGCATCGCTTCCTGGGCATCATAATCGACAGAAGTCTTTCGTGGAGCCCCCATTGCGCGTACTTGAAGAGACTGCTTTCTATTGTGCATATATTGAAATTCCTGTGCGGGAAGTCATGGGGAACCTCTGTGGGCTCCATGCTAGAGTTGTACAGGGCCCTATTTCTGGGACTGTTGCGCTACAGCTTGCCGGTATTGTCGAATGCTTTTAAAACCAACATTCGTTCATTGGAGAGTTTGCAGGGTCAGGCACTGCGTATTTGTCTAGGGGTGCCCCGATGCGCTTCTACCTATGCTACAATTGTGCTTGCCAAGGATCATCCGGTCAGGACATATACCGTTGTTGATTGCCTCAGAGCGCACATTCGACATACTTCCCGTGTCCCCGACCACCACTTGGCCCTTCTACCCTCCGAAAGACCACGGGCTACGTTTTCGGACATAATAGTCAAGCACCGAAACAACATTCCATCAGGATATACGCCAGATATGAGAAGTGCGTGTCCCTTGTGGTGCCTCGACCAGCCACAGGTACGCCTAGAAATTCCGGGTATCAGCAAGAAGACCAACCATTCCAGAGTAGTACTACAGCAAGCGACACTGCTGTTATTACATGAAAAATACTCGGACCGAATGCAGATATACACTGATGGGTCGGTCTCGTCCAGCAGCTCATCAGGTGCAGCTGTAGTTCCGGCTGCAGCAATAACAATAAAATTTAAATTGTCGCATACAACGACGTCTACGGCAGCAGAGCTTGCTGCTATGAGAGCCGCTTTACAGTATATCATTCCAGAGCGTCCATGCAAGTGGGTCATAATCTGCGATTCGAAGGCAGCACTTCAGAGTTTGCAGTTTGCGATGCGGAAGAGGACTCATGAGCGATTGGTGCATGAAACAAGAATTTGTCACCATCAAGCACAAGCAAGAGGACATGACATTATATATCAGTGGCTACCCGGACATATCGGTATTACAGGGAATCAGTTAGCCGACGATGCAGCCCGCTCAGCCCATGAAGGAACCAGTGTGGTTCCCATCCCTCTATCAAGGACTGATGCGGCAAGACAACTTTCTTTGCTGGCTCGGAATCTTACCCACATGTTTTGGTCGTCTACCAGCTTCCAAAGGTGTCACCTATATAAACTGGATCCTTCACTCAAGCTACAGCTTCCATCACAACTCTGCCGCTCCGATGCGACACTGTTATGCCGCCTTTGGTTGGGTGTTGCATTTACAAAGGCGTACTCGTTTCGCATCGGTGTGGCGGACACCTCTACATGCGACTCCTGCGGAACTGAAGAGACCATCGAACACGTCCCTGTGCAGCTGCACTCGCTATGACGCCCAGCGATGCCCGCTCCGGATGGCTTTGAACCAACTCGACTCTAGACCATTTTCTTTACAGAAGATTCTAGGACCTTGGACGTGCGCTTCGATAGCGCAGAAAGCAACAAAAGTGCTTCTGAAGTACCTGGACTCAACAAATCTGAGCGACCGCCTGTAGACTGGATGTGCTCCCCCAAGTGTGCTCGTGATTCTGTGTATCTCTCCTTCCTTCTCTTCTTCTATCTCTCTTTTTCTCCCTTTATCCCTTCCCCCCAGTGCAGGGTAGCAAACCGGACGTGCGTCTGGTTAACCTCCTTGCCTTTCCTTGCATCTCTCTCTCTCTCTCTGTAAGGACACGTTTCACTTTAGTGTTATACCGATTCCTATGACGGAGGGAGCAACCATGATTTTAGATGCGAAGCATCTTATGCTCGGGGGCTCTGTCCCTCCCGCGTCCCCCCGTCCCCCGTCCAGCGTCCGGCCACTTTCATGAAGTAGGGAAGCGCCCATTATGCGAACCAGAACACTGTAGTAATATGAAGGCCGTCAACCCTAACACAGTCATCAGAGTCATGGCCAAGAACACAGAGAGGCTGCTTAGCAATGACTAGGCAGGTGGTGTCTGTCGCCCAGGTTGACCCCATTCCTTGAGTCATGGCCGAGAGCACAGAGAGGCTGCTTAGCAGTGGCTAGGCAGGTGGTGTCTGTCGCCCATGTTGACCCCATTCCTTAATCTTGCTTGCATGTGTTTGGAGGGGGGCTTAGTCCGTCCCGCGTCCCACACCACCACAGCGCATGCACGTGCCGTCCCCCTCTCTCTCCTACGCTCACCCCCTTTCTCTCCTCTAGGAATCGTCTACTCTACGGAGCGGCCCCGCGTCCTCTCCCCCTCTCTCTTCTAGGAATCCTCTACTCTACGGAGCGGCTCCGGCGTCCCACATCCCCAGAGCGCATGCGCGTCCTCTCCCCCTCTCTCCTCTTGGAATCATCTACTATACGGAGCGGCTCACGCGTCCCACACCCCTACAGCGCATGCACGTCCCCTCTCTCTCCTCTCCTACGGTCCCCCCCCCGTCCTTTCCTCTAGGAATCCCCTACGGAATGACAGGTGGTGTGACAGCTGCGTACTCCGCTGGGGGCGCCACGGTAGTTCCGCGGTATGAAAATGACGGAGCGCGCGCGCCTCATTCTCTCTCCTGCGCAGCGCCGCGATGAGCGCCCGGACCACTGTCGTGAAATGAGAGCGGCGACTTTCCTCCCGCTCAAGCTAATTATCTCCCCGCTGCTTCGCATCCACACATGGTTCCCTTTAGCGGGAGATGGGGAATTTTTTTTTATCAGTCCCGTTTATGTGAGAAACGATGAAGGACTGAAGTTTAGCCTTTATTGTTGTCATCGTCATGGTACCTTGAAATTGCTCGATGAAGGATGCAATCACGGTGTGAAATATTGTTGACGGCATCTACAAAGTGCCCCATATCAGCGTTGCCAAGACGATTTCCGAGTGCGCAGTAACTTGCTCGTCTCCAGGGCGTTTAGGCTTTTTGTCACGCTTTGGTCGCATGTAGACGATACCTGTGTGTGCGTGTGTGTGTGGGGGGGGGGGGGTGTACTCTAAAAAATTCCGTGTAATCGACGAACAAAGTCTACGTAATCTTGAAAGTTGCCTGTCAGTTAGATGCAACATAAAAGAAAGCTCCCTACGAATGAAATAACGGGTCCTGCTTTTTTTAAGTACAGGAAGTGTCTCCGCGTTTAATGGCCCACTTGCAAAAGTTTTAAAAGTTGGCTTCCCCCTCGAATTAATGTTTTAATTAAGTTCTAATTAATGTTGTGGCTTTCATGTAAGTTATTTCCCAACCAAAGACCAAAGGGCCCTCGTTACGAGGCTACCTTTTCAGAGAAAGTGTTTTTGTGGAAAGTATAGGCAGCGTGTATATGTATGTATGTATGTATGTATATATATATATATATATATATATATATATATATATATATATATATATATATATATATATATATATATATATAAGGCTTATATGCTGAAGAATAACTTCGGTTGCCGCAAGGTTATAAGTATAAAAAGAGATGCGCCTTCACATAACAACTGTTTATTCTGCCGACGTTTCGACGGGAACCCCGTCTTTTTCAAGGCATAACAATATTTACAACGTGTCTCTTATATACCGTGTTAGGACAAGAGGGAAGAAGACGGAAAGGTAAAGACGAACGTGAAAAGGAGAAGAAAAAAAAGAGGGGGGGGGTGGAAACGAGCACGAAATAAGAAGGACCGCCATGACAAAAGGGTAAAAAAAAGAAAGAGCCGTTTTGCCTGACGTGAACATTTTGGCTTAACTCTTTCGTTACCGCATGAAAATGGCCATTTTTTATAGGTCTGAGGAAGAAATTTATTGCTAGTATAAATAATGCTCTAGGTAACAATGCAGCACACCAAATTGTGTATAATGAATTGCTCTTTATAGATAACACAAGTTTCAAAACAAAAAAGAGGTTACAAAACTTATAAAAAATCTGAAATCTACCACTTTTTGCAGGAACTTGAGAAAAACAGTACAAACAAAACACAATATCTACAAAAATATTACGAACAAACAAAATTCAAAATATAAATTTTGAAGGGAAATGATCTAGGAATATTCTAAAAGAAAAATAAACAATCTGCATAAAGCCATTTTTCACACAGATCAAAAATACTGCAGACCGAAAACTGCTTCACCGCTCGTGCCTTGCGGTGAAGCAGTTTCTGGTTTTCGTGAAGCACAGGTGGACGCCACAGGTTTCACAAAGAACGTTCGTTTTTTTTTTCAACTTTGCGTTCCTGATAGCACTTGCGGCAGTTTTTCCTTTTCGGCATCTTTTTGGGGTGGTGCTGTACTTTTTTTTTGGCGGAGGCTCCACTCGTGGAACATCATCCGCATCCACCTCGAGAAGCTGTTTAGCGAGCTCCAACCGGAAGGCTAGCTGGTCAAAATTAGAGTTTCTCTGAAGTTCTGGGGCAGAGAGATTTTGCGCTGCTCCGGAGTGCCGGGCCGAGATGCGCGCCGGGCGGCCTTCTTGGTGAAAATTGAAGCTTTCTGGCTGCCGGCAGCAGCACATCCTGTTCAAGCTCTGTGGGTATCCTGCAGATAACCAGGACATCTCAAAGGTCGTGCACCGAGATCGGCAGATAAGCGCTTCCGACGGACGAGACCGCTCAAGGCCGAAAACGAAACTTATTGGTACACAGCTGGGGATGGCCCGGGCTGGCTCGAAGCATCGTCGCTGTCAGCGCTTGAAGATGAGCTGGTGTCGTCTTCGGACTCATAGCTCGACTCAGCTTCACTAAATTCGTGAGCGGGTTGAGCACGCTTTCGAGCGGAACGTTCTTCCCGCGACGGAGCCCCGCGGGTTGACGACGCCATGGGAGCGGCCGAGAGATTGCCGCGCGCGCCGACGCTAACGCCCGATGCGCCCCTCTCGCGTAGATAAAGAGAAACGAAACCAAAACTGCTGCAAACTGGCTAAAAAGGCCAGATCAACAATATTAGAGACGCGACGGACCTTCAGAAACGAGCTGTATTTGAATAATATTGCGCAAACTCGGGATCAAAGCTCGCTAGTGAGTAGCAGGTGTCGTTTTCATGTAATTATCACAGCCAAAATTTATTACCTCGCAAAACTGACGACACAATTTGATAATTGACTTCTTAGGAATTGTTTGATACCAAAATGTTGATAATAACGGAGCACAAACATGAGCAGCGCATTTTTTTCCCGAGTGTGGCAGCCACGCCCCCCTTTTCCAGTAACACACGCGCATTCGTTCGTGAAAAACTCCGTCAAAAATCGCAGCGTCGTCAGAGCGGGAAAATTTAAACGGATTGTAGAAGAGCAGTCCCAGAACTAAACGCGAGATGCTGCAGCATGCACGGGAAAAATTTTTAACGCGTCGAAATCGGCAGCTTTTTTCGTCGATCACCGGTGATCGATTTGAATAGGCGTGGTAACGAAAGAGTTTTCAGCAGCCATACTATTATTGACAACATACTCCCACCTCCACCTAAGTGGACAGTCTGACGACCCCGCTCGTCTGGTATTGCTCTTTCCGGTGCAATCCCCGGGTGGCTTTTTTCAAAATAGTGCCTGTGCTTAAAGTTTACGGTGTAAAGCGGCAGAAAGTAGAATTGTTGGGGTGAGGTGTCAGCGGGGTTGCACGAACTGAAGGAGCCGGTAATGTGGCTCCGCCATCAATACCAGACGAGCGGGGTCGTCAGACTGTCCACTTAGGTGGAGGTGGGAGTATGTTGTCAATAATAGTATGGCTGCTTAAGCCCCCCACAATGTTCACGTCAGGCAAAACGGCTCTTTCTTTTTTTACCCTCTTGTCATGCCGGTCCTTCTTATTTCGTGCTCTTTCCACCCCACCCCACCCCCTCTTTTTTTTCCTCCGTTTCACGTTCGTCTTTACCTATCCGTCTTCTTCGCTCTTGTCCTAACACGGTATATAAGAGACAGGTTGTAAATATTGTTATGCCTTGAAAAAGACGGGGTTCCCGTCGAAACGTCGGCAGAATAAACAGTTGTTATGTGAAGGCGCATCTATATATATATATATATATATATATATATATATATATATATATATATATATATATATATATATATATATATATATATTCCGTGTGCCTGGGTTTTCCAAGGCCTGGGCTGTCGTCAGCGTATGCTGTCGTCGTCTCGTGTCGCTTGGCGTCACGCAGGCAGAACTATGTATAGCATAGCCATGTATAGTATAGCCATGTGTAGCGAGGGGGGTGAGAGAAGGAAGTGAGGTTGAGGAGTAGTGATGTGAGGGTGAGGAGAGAAAGGAGGGAGTATGGTGTCATCGTACGCTGTAATCTCATGTCGTCGCTTGGCGTCATGAAAACACAATTATGTATAGCATAGCCATTTATAGCAAGTATGCGGGGAAAAAAAATTAGAGGATCATTATGAAGGCAATGAAGAGCGCAGAGAGTAAAGCATAGCATATCTATCTATGGCGTCACAAAGGAAAAGCCATGTATGCCTAGCCATGTATAGTCTGGTATAAAAGGGGGGCGGGATAGGGAAGTGAAGATAAGAAGGAGAGAAAAATAAGCATGGTTGATCCCTCCGTCACAGGAATCGGTGTAATACGAAGGTGAAACGTGCCCTCACAGAAGTAGTCGAATGTTAACTGTACATTGATATAAGAGAGCTTGCACAACGTCTGTTGGTGTTTGACATTTATTGCACCATTTAACGTTGACGCATCCACATTGACGCTTGGTGGTGCATCTGTACCCCAACGACTAACGTCCATGGTCAATGGTTAAACAAATTATTGTGGTCATGGATGCTTGTGGTAGCTGTACGGTGAGAGCGGAATAAGAAAAATGGTGTGACAGCCAGAAGAGCGCTACTGATTGGACGCGGAACTTTGGCTAAGATCTCCTACTAGCGGCATGTTAGAGTTATTGAACACCGCTGCCGGACCAGAGAGAAACGCAACGCGAGTCGTGTCTTCCCTGTTCACCGGCTGCGGTTTTTTTGCGGGGCGAGTGTAACTTGGGAACGCGGAGTTACGGCCACGCGGCGCAGAGCTATTTTTGGTATGGATGGATGCTGTTAGGGAGGCCGACGATAGGGGTAAGGTCGCCACCTGGCAGTGTGTTAATTCGTCGACAAAACGGCACTTTTCCTATTCGACACACGCCGATTGGGACGGACACGTAGAAACGACGCTTTGAAGGAACTAATTGTGGATTTGACGGTCATGATGCATTACTTCACTTTAGCAAGAGCACTGTGAGAGGACAGTGGCAGATATAAAAGGCGCGTTTGTAAAGCCGAGTGTATGTGGCTTTGGCGCAGGGAATAGCGCACCTGGCATATCTTATCGCAGACCAGGAAATCACAGGTTCAACTCTCGTTGACGCAATTTTTTTTTGTCTTCTGATGATGAGAATTTTTTCCGGTAATTTCCGTGACAGAAATGCGTCACTGAAGTCTTGGTGGACCCCGGCATAAAACACTTTCGGCTTAAAAGGAGAATGGCAAGAGAGAGGATAAGGTAAAGCTTAGCCACATTTGGCGTCACGCAGGGACAACCAGTTTATAGCACTGTTATGTGCAGTATGTTATAGAAAGGGTACGGAAAAGGAGAGCGAAGGTGTGAAGTGATGCAATGGTGAGGAGAATGAGAATGAGAAGGCTAGAGGGTAGCGCATAACAAAGCCAGCATAGTGTAGCATAGTCGTATGTTGTATAGTATAGCAAAGAGGGGAAGGGGAAGCAAGGGTGAGGGTAGGGAAGGTCGGGGGGGTAGAGCATAGAATAGCCGTGTATAGTATAGTATAGCAAGGGAAGGGAAATGAAAGCGAGGGTGAGGATGAGGGAAAGGAAGAAGGAAGGGGTAAAGAACAGCATAGCCTTGTGTGGCATCACGCAGGCAAAAACATGTCAAACATAGCAAGGTAGAGAAAGGGTTCGGGAAAGGAACGTGAATGTGTGGAGGAAGGAAAAGAGAGGGAGGGTAAAGCATAGCATCGCCATGTGTAGTACAGTATAGAGAGCGCTGGGGAGTGCTGTAAGGGTGACGAGTAGGGGAAGTAATGAGGGGTAGAAAAAAACAGCATAGCCATGTGTGGTACAATATAGCGATGGGAAAGGGAAGTTAGGGGGCAAAGGGGGGGGGAAGCAAGGTTCGTCGCAGCGCCCCCCCCCCCCCCCGGCCTTCCTATTATATATATGTATGGGACTGACTTTGCGCCCTCTCCCCCCTAATCGCTTAGCGCACCCCTGCCTCCCCCCGGGACGGGGGGCACGCCTATGTTCGTAACTGCACCCGTTTGTTTCACCAACGACCTATGCACCGGACCTACCACACTTCCTCCTAACCTCACCAACCAACTTTCGCAACTCAATGTTTCTGTTGTAAAAGTTCTCCGTCGTTCTCTCTTCTCGAGCGATCCCCTTCTCATAAAACCTGTATCTCCCGCTGCGACTGATTAATAAAAAGAAACGTGGGCGATGGCGGGGGGGGGGGGGGGTGCGGGAGGGGGGAGGGGTCGTGCTTGAAACTTCGCGATAAATATGTACCGGTGGGCTTCTCGTTCTCTCCCATCGCTAGTTACGTTCCTTCCGACAAAATATGTCTTGTGCGCATGCGCGTGTGTCTTCTTGCCGTGTTCCAGAGCCGCTAGAATAAGCTCGAATAAGAAAGCGGAGCAAGGTAGCACGGACAGAACGGCGACGATCGTCGAAGCCGGTGGGACTCGGCGTGTTTTGAAGCATCGCACAGGTCAGCCCGACAGCCTCAACAGGGTGGCGAGAGAACAGGATGAAGAAGGGGGGGGAATAGTGAGAGCAGAAAACATAAGGAGGAGGATGCACTCCGCAACTCATTTCAAATCACCCGCCCCGCTTGAGCCAATCACTTTAATTCAAAGACTGCGTGCGGTACTACGTTTAGCACGAAAAAAAAAAAATACCCAACTGAGAAAGGTAAATAAGTTTTCACCACGCTTGTGTAGTTATAATATTTTTTGATAAAATATGTGTTAATTATCGCTGTCAGTCGTCGACTGGCCTTATATTGCAAGTGTGTTCAAATCACGTGCGTTGCGTCAGCCAATCACTTCAAACAAAAACCACGCTTGCGGAACTGCGTTCAGCATGGAAAAGAAAATGTCTGGGTGGCGGTGCCGCGATAACTTTGTCCCGCGCTTGTGTATTTGCGGTGTTCCTCTATATTATGTGTGGTTATCTTCGTCGTTCGTCGTTGACTGGAGTGCTTTCGGATGGAACGGGCTGTCAAAGGTGTGCCTAGATGTTGTGTTGGTGTTCTCTGGTGTGTGGTCGTAGCCCCAACGGACTTGTAGCTTTGTCTGCGCGCTCAGTGCTGCGTGATCGGCGTGCTTACCACGTCCCAGTGCCTTGTCTGACGGGGATGGTGATTGTAAAGCACAAGCGTACGCCCCAGCGGATACGTAGGTGAGTTCAAGAAAGTCGTCAAATTAAGTAACTACGTGACCTTACAGAAGTGAAAAACAGCGCTAAAATGACGGGACAAGATAGGACACTGGACAGGTCGCTGACTAGCAACCACATATATTTATTTCGTCAGTCAGCATACATATATACCACACCGCTATGGTGTGGTATATATTTTAGCGCTGTTTTTCACTTCTCTAAACATGAACCAACCAGCCCAAATGCGTACGCTACTATGTGACCTTATTGCGTGACGACACTTACGCAGGTAAGACAGCCAGGGGTGGCGTGTTCGCACATCATCGATGATGTGCAGAGAACAGGTACCTGATAGGAAAGTATCGATTGTGCTACAGTTAGTATAATTGCTCTCTATGATGTTTGTTTTACACTTCGAGGGGAGTGGTTGCTGTGTTTCTCTCATTGAAACCTTGTGTTGCGCCGTTTTTATCTCGGCTGTGTTCTTCGCGAGATAACGTCCGCCGCGATGGTGCTGTGGTTACGATGTTCGGCTGTTGACTTGAAGGGCATGGTTTCGATTGCGGCCGTGGCGGTCTCATTTCGATGGAGGGGAAAAGCTTGAGGCCCGTGCATTGTACGATATCAGCGTACGTTAAAAAACACCGGATGGTTGAAATTTACAGAGCCATCCACTACCGCGTGCCTCATATCGTGGTATTGGCACGTAAAACCCCAAATATTATTATCGCGACATATTATTTACGCCTCTCGCCTTAAAAAATGGGCCTGGTTTTAAATGTTAAAGGGACCGACTACTGCCCCGAACATGAAATTTGATGACTGCATTGATGGAAATATTGTCCGTCGCACTCACTCAAACCAACCCTGTTTTACTCGTGAGAAGATTTACATTTTAGATGGTGAAGCATCTTATGGCGAACCTTAATCCGGTGGTGGTGTGCGGCGTGACCACCCTTACTGCGCATGCGCAAACACATTAAAAAAAAATAAAAATAAAAAACCTCCTCTCCCCCTCGCTCTCCTCTAGGCATCCCTCCCCGCGGCAACCACACCCTCACTGCGCATGCGCCTCCCCTCCTCTCTCCCCTCCTACGCCCCCCCCCCTCTCTCCTCTAGGCATCCCTGCCCGCGGCAACCACACCCTCACTGCGCATGCGCCTCCCTCCTCTCTCCCCTCCTACGCCCCCCCCTCTCTCCTCTAGGCATCCCTGCCCGCGGCGTCCACACTCCCACTGCGCGTGCGCGTCCCCCTCTCTCTCCGCTCCTACGCTCCCCCCTCTCTCGCCTCGCGACGCCGACGCAGGCAGCGTCTGCTAGCGAGTTTCTTGGTTGAAAAAACCGACTGCTCGCGCTGCACAACCGTTCACTGGCCACCCCGTATATAAGGCACTGGATCTTGACCTGCAAGGTGGTGCCGGTGGGAGATTTCTCCTGTGCGTTGTTGAACAATAAAAAAATTCGCAGCGTGCGCGTTAACTAAAAGCGGCCTGCGGGTCTCTGTGTCCAGTCGGAGTCTTCTGTCTCGCATTGCCCATTAGCAGCGATTGGCATGTTCCAGTAGGAAACACCGCTCCATCCCTGCGTGCTTTGCTTCTCCCCAGTTTTCTCTCCTGCGCAACGCTGCGATGAGCGCCAGCGTGAACGCCGCCGTCAGTGTAAGCGTTAGCGCCCGCTGCTTCACATCTGCACATGGTTCCCTTTAGCGGGAGATGGTGTAATTTTTTATTTTATCATTGAATGTCGCGAGAAATCACTTGGGGCGCCTCTGGTGGCAAAAACATAAACTATTTGATGCGCCCTGTCACGTGACCGTAGATTAGTGTAGGCGGTCGAGAATTTTCTTGGTGTTATTGAAATGTTGTTTGCTTCTTTATAGCAAAAGATATTACTCCATAAAAATGTACACACATGCCTGCGTTAGTAGTATGCATTAAAGTGGCGGTGCCTTCGCGTGACGTAATGATCCCATGCTCG
The DNA here is from genome assembly GCA_030522465.1 of Rhipicephalus appendiculatus. Lineage (NCBI taxonomy): Eukaryota > Metazoa > Arthropoda > Arachnida > Ixodida > Ixodidae > Rhipicephalus > Rhipicephalus appendiculatus. The sequence continues at coordinate 4,187 of JALIZH010023606.1, read as the reverse complement.
TCAGCGCGTCTTGAGCGACTGCAGCTATCAGCGTGCTCTTGCAACCGTGCATACAGTTTATAGGTAAATACATTGGTTTCGTGCACCGACACATTGTAGTTTCTTCGACAACAACCAGTGTCACTAGCGTCAGCAGCATTACTGTGTAGTCGACCCACAATGCCTGACCCGAAGTTCGCCGTCAAGGGCTGCCGACGTCACGTGGCCGATGTCGGTGTTTCATTTCACCTGGTGACTCACAGCCCCTTCTGGCGAAGACAGTGGAACGATGCTGTTGGTTTCACCCTACCGCGATATGGACGCGTCTGCTCTGACCATTTTCGAGTTAGCGATTACCATCGGCTTTTATATTCAAAGAAGGCGCGGTCTCGTCTTCGTCTGAAGGGCAATGCTGTTCCGTCTGTCAGCCTGGGAATGGTAAGGAGCATGGCTGTTCTTTCATACTCGAGACACTGATGACACACGGACACTTCAGATAGCGATCTATTTAGTTTAGCTCGCTCGGCACGACAGTACAGGCGATTAACTTACGATAGCACGATCGCAATGGCTAATCGAATGGATCCGAATAGACCAAAATTGTGTTCGTTAAGCCATGTGGATCGACCTATTTTAGCTCACTTGGCACGAGAGTACAGGCCATCAACTTACGATCGTGATGGGTGATCGAATGGTTTCGTGTAGACCAAAATCGTGGTCGTTAGTGTCCGCGTGCAGCACTCGCTCTTTAGCACTATATCTCTTTTGCGTTAGATCGTGATCGAGACCGATCCGGGTCGATATTCTCGGCTATGATCGGATCCCACTTGCAGCTCGTGCAAATAACCAATTGCGCCCGGTAAATTGCACTCCGATCTGGCTCGATCGCGATCGTAAGTGCATCATGTTTCAACTTCGCCGCAGTGAACGCGACGCTGTGCTGACGCCGTGACGCTGGTCTGAGCAGCTTTGAAAAAGCAGCTTATAAGATGGACATTCGAAATTATTTGTCTCGATACGAAGTTACGATTACTAGTTGTGTAAGACGCTTCTCTATCTCTCTCTTGTCGTGTTGCATTCACATAGTGCGGGGAAGTGGTGACTTCGACTTATCTATTTGCCACCTAATGAACCCGTGCTTTAAATTGGATATATTTAAAGATGGTCTGTGTTGCAACCACGCGACCCCAAGGCAGTAATGAGGCAGCGCCTTCCAACCAGAGCTGTCAAATTGGGGCATACAATGAGGTAGGCAATGTAGCCATTCTGCTGCTAGATGTGCATTTGCTCATGTAATGTTCAACACAGCATGCTAGTGTGTCTCTAGTACTGTATACACCGCATTTGTGTTCTGCAGGTTCTGGATGACAGCATGGTGCAACCTGGCTGTGAATCCATCGATGTTGGCGCAAATGTAGATGTTGACACGTGTTGCAGTATGCTTCATGACCCTGAGCCGGTGTGTTGAGCTATTAGGAGATAAAATGCTACAGTATATTTACGCATGCATTTGACGACTCGTGCTAGGCAATGCTTGTAAGCAATATCGTTCAACAAAGCTAGTCATAAACTATGTTTTATTATATTTTACGTGAAACTACTGAACAACACTAGTGTCTCTAGTACTGTATACACCGCATTTGTGTTCTGCAGGTTCTGGATGACAGCATGGTGCAACCTGGCTGTGAATCCATCGATGTTGGCGCAAATGTAGATGTTGACACGTGTTGCAGTATGCTTCATGACCCTGAGCCGGTGTGTTGAGCTATTAGGAGATAAAATGCTACAGTATATTTACGCATGCATTTGACGACTCGTGCTAGGCAATGCTTGTAAGCAATATCGTTCAACAAAGCCAGTCATAAACTATGTTTTATTATATTTTACATGAAACTACTGAACAACACTAGTGTCTCTAGTACTGTATACACCGCATTTGTGTTCTGCAGGTTCTGGATGACAGCATGGTGCAACCTGGCTGTGAATCCATCGATGTTGGCGCAAATGTAGATATTGACACGTGTTGCAGTATGCTTCATGACCCTGAGCCGGTGTGTTGAGCTATTAGGAGATAAAATGCTACAGTATATTTACGCATGCATTTGACGACTCGTGCTAGGCAATGCTTGTAAGCAATATCGTTCAACAAAGCCAGTCATAAACTATGTTTTATTATATTTTACATGAAACTACTGAACAACACTAGTGTCTCTAGTACTGTATACACCGCATTTGTGTTCTGCAGGTTCTGGATGACAGCATGGTGCAACCTGGCTGTGAATCCATCGATGTTGGCGCAAATGTAGATATTGACACGTGTTGCAGTATGCTTCATGACCCTGAGCCGGTGTGTTGAGCTATTAGGAGATAAAATGCTACAGTATATTTACGCATGCATTTGACGACTCGTGCTAGGCAATGCTTGTAAGCAATATCGTTCAACAAAGCCAGTCATAAACTATGTTTTATTATATTTTACATGAAACTACTGAACAACACTACACAAGACGAACAGAAAGGCCTAACCAAGAAGTTCTGAGCTATAGACGTTGAATTTTAATGAAAGCAGAATGCCATAATATGCTCACTGCACTGGACAAATTTTCCGCAGTGTTAAAATTCACCTGTTCTTGCACAGTGCTTTCAGCCCTACGGTCTACAGCAGCTCATATCTTTCCCAGCTTATTCCTATTCCTTGCTGAAAATATGGCATTACGGCTGCGTCTTACCCCAACCTTCTTGAGTTTGTGTGAGATGCTGTGCAGATAAACAATGTTCACTTCAGGTGTATTGTTATCTTTCCTCCTACCAATAGAACTGATTGCCTTCTACCTACAGGTTTCTAAGGAGCATTTCACTCAGAAAAGTCAAATTACTTCTCAGCTTGTTGCAAGTCTTTCAGCTGGTCCATCTACCTGCTGAAGCTATGCTGCAAATGTTCTTAACGAAACGCCATTCAGTGCAGCATTGAGCTCAATAATTACCCACCTTAAAATGTATATCTATGCTCAGCTGCAACTTTTGACGGTATACACACTTCTGACTTGTATGTGTATTCACTATTTCAGCTCTCACGAACAGTTAGACATAACTCGTGAACTGTTTGTCTGATTGTTGCTGATAAATGACTCGAACTGTTGTTTTTATGTGACTAACTGTTGCAGATAACTCTTAAGGTGCATTGATAATTGATTGATGTAGGGTGGAGAGATGGTATTCGCATATAGAAGTCAGGAGTGTGTATATGGACAAAAGTAGTTCCTGTGCTTCGTGACAAACTGAATTGAGTAGACCTTGAGCCAGATGATGCATTGAATGGCATTTCATTAAAGGACCACTGACAGCCATATTTTTTTTGCTACTCAAACACTTCAATAGTAGGTATGTGCGTGATACTCCCGAAATTGAACTGTAATTGCTTTAAAGTTTGCTAAAATTAATACTAGCTTCTTTAACTGTCACCAGTTCTGGGGGTCACCTCAAAATGCTCACCTGAATTCAAAATCTACAGTCCCACTGATGGAAGGCGCCAATAAGGCACGTGTGCTCGAGGTTTAGGGATGTTGAAAGTGCACTTTTTGAAACGGGGCCCCACCCACGGTAAGGAATGAAATGATGTGTGTGCTGCGGTAGCAGTTAGGGTGCGACGCGCTAGAAACCTTTTTTCTGCCACAGTTTCTGTCTACAATGAAACGTCACGTGACTCACCCACCTGTCAAGCGGCCACCTCACTAAGAGTGTGACCCCTAAGAACAATTAAAAACATTCCTTGCTATGATAGTTGATACACCACCGGCGTGAGCAGCTAAAAGTACCTTCAAGGCAGCAGAGCGAAGGGTGTGAGGAACTATCACCCTCGTCAGGTGCCAGTCTAAGGTAATGCCAACGTACAAGAATTGACGGCATGTCATAGTTGAGGCTTACCCTAATAAGAAGCAAGTAGTGTATGTGTCCTATGGCTGTCTTCCATTTATCATTTGCTGGAAGTACCTTGCTACTAATTTTATCATTTACGTTATCACTTGTGCATTTTTATCGAATTTGTGCTTTATTGAAACGTTCTGTGGTTATAGAACAGCACGTATTCATTGCCTTTCTTTTCATCCTTTAGTTTCATGCTGTATTTTTAAAGTATTGATTAGCAGAACATTCAGCATACTGTTCTTCGCAATTCTTTTTTAGATGGAACATGACGACCACAACTGTGC
>JALIZH010023605.1:0-14399 GCA_030522465.1 Rhipicephalus appendiculatus | reverse complement strand
GCCTCCTTCGAAAATGCTAGAGCCGCGGTCACAATCAAACCCCTGTCCTTCGGGTCGGCATGCGAACACCGTAACCACTCACAGCAATTCTGTTAAAAAAGAAAAAAATTACACCATCTCCCGCTAAAGGGAACCATGTGTAGATGTGAAGCAGCGGGCGCTAACGCTTACACTGGCGGTGGCGTTGACGCTGGCGCTATCGCAGCGTTGCGCAGGAAAGAAAACTGAGGAGGCGCAAAGCACGCAGTGATGGAGCGGTGTTTCCTACTGGAACATGCCAATCGCTGCTAATGGGCAATGAGAGACAGAAGACTCCGACTGGACACAAAGACCCGCAGTCGGCTTTTAGTTAACGCGCACGCTGCGAATTTTTATTGTTCAACAACGCACAGGAGAAATCTCCCATCGGCACCACCTTGCAGGTCAAGATCCACTGCCATATATACGGGGTGGCCAGTGAACAGTTGTGCAGCGCGAGCAGTCGGTTTTTTCAACCAAGAAACTCGCTAGCAGACGCTGCCGGCGTCGGCGTCGTGAGGCGAGAGAGGGGGGGGGAGCGTAGGAGAGGGGGAGAGGGGGGACGCGCATGCGCAGTGGGAGTGTGGACACCGCGGGCAGGTATGCCTATAGGAGAGAGGGGGGAGCGTAGGAGAGGAGAGAGAGGGGGGGGACGCGCATGCGCAGTGGGAGTGTGGACGCCGCGGGCAGGGATGCCTAGAGGAGAGAGGGGGGGGGAGCGCAAGAGGGGAGAGAGGAGGGGAGGCGCATGCGGAGTGAGGGTCTGGTTGCCGCGGGGAGGGATGCCTAGGGGAGAGAGAGGGGAAGAGGAGGTTTTTTATTTTTATTTTTTTTTTTTTTGAAAGGGTTTGCGCATGCGCAGTAAGTGAGGCCTCGAGGCACACCGCCACCACCACCACCACCACCACCGGATTAAGCTTCGCCATAAGATGCTTCACATCTAAAAAAAATTAGGCAGATCCCAAGTACCATGGGAATCGATGTTATGCGAAGCATCCGGAGGAAGCATCCACTGGGGGGCGCCAGGGTAGTTCCGCGGTATGAAAATGACGGAGCGCGTGCGCCTCATTCTCTCTCCTGTGCATCGCCGCGATGAGCGCCCGGACCGCTGCCGTGAAATGAGAGCGGCGACGTACCTCCATCTCCCCGCTGCTTCGCATCCACACATGGTTCCCTTTAGCGGGAGATGGGGAATTTTTTTATTGAGCGAAACGATATGGAGTGACGCTAAAGATATGTACAAATGTTGCACGCACAGATATGTTGAACAGTCGCATATCTTACATGTAACCAGTTGTTTACAGTTGTGTAACGATGCCAACAGAAACATGGGTATTGCCAACACCAGAAGCCGTAAGCTGATATCTAGAGCTTGTGCTTGCAAGGATGGTAGCCCTGGATAGTTCTACGTAAACAAACTACAGTGGATGGCGTTTAATTATACAACTGACGTTAACCCGGCATTACTCCTTCGTCATAGGTGTACGTATGTAATGTTTATAAAATAAGATAGCCAGCACTGGAACAACAATATACGTTTTACCAACATTACGCCTGCACAGGGTGTTCTGCCAAAGCAGTTTCGAGAGCTGACGTGGCTCTTTGGTAGAATGCTTGATTGCCACGCAGAATACTTGGGTTCGATTCCTGCAGGGACTCTGATTTTCATTCTTTGTATTCCTGGAGTCAACGCTGCCGATGTCCGTTTTTAAATGCGAAGCATTTCTTAGCGAACTTCGGCGAGTTTGAGCGTATCTAGCTATCTATCTATCTATCTATCTAGCCGCCTACGACTTTGTGCTCTCCTGGCCGTATCGTTAATGAGATTTGTACCAAATTTTTTATGACGTAACATGACTGTATGACGAACATAAATAGCTGGTCATATCATGAAACTCATGACTAACTTGTCATGAAAATAATGATTTACATCCCACGTTCATGGCGCGCTCGTGGCCGTTTCGTTAGCTTGATATACACCAAATTTGGGATTGACTCACATTACTGTATGACGAACAAAAATGACAAGTGGTAATATGAAAATCATGACTTCATGAGCGACATGACTTGCATTCCACGCTCATAGCGCGCTCGCGGCCGTTTGGTTAGCTTGATATACACCAAATTTGGTATTCAGTGACATGACTGTATGACGAACATAAATGACAAGTCGTAATATGGAAATCATGACTTGTCATGTGCGACATGACTTGCATTCCACGCTCATGGCGCGCTCGCGGCCGTTTGGTTAGCTTGATATACAGCAAATTTGGTATTGAGTGAAATGATTGCATGACGAACGTAAATGACAAATGGTAATATGGAAATCATGACTTGTCATGTGCGACATGACTTGCATTCCACGCTCATGGCGCGCTCGCGGCCGTTTGGTTAGCTTGATACACACCAAATTTGGTATTCAGTGACATGACTGTATGACGAACATAAATGACAAGTCGTAATATGGAAATCATGACTTGTCATGTGCGACATGACTTGCATTCCACGCTCATGGCGCGCTCGCGGCCGTTTGGTTAGCTTGATATACACCAAATTTGGTATTGAGTGAAATAATTGTATGACGAACATAAATGACAAGTGGTAATATGGAAATCATGACTTGTCATGTGCGACATGACTTGCAGGCCACGCTCATGGCGCGCTCGCGGCGGTTTCGTTAGGTTGATATACACCAAATTTGGTATTGAGTGACATGACTGTATGACGAACATAAATGGCTGGTCATATCATGAAAATCATGACTAACTTGTCATGAAAAGTATGATTTAAATGCCACGCTCATGGCGCGCTCGCGGCCGTTTCGTTAGCTTGAGATACACCAAATTTGGTATTGAGTGGCATGACTGTATGACGAACATAAATGACAAGTGGTAATATGAAAATTATGACTTCATGAGCGACGTGACTTGCATTCCACGCTCATAGCGCGCTCGCAGCCGTTTCGTTAGCTTGATATACACCACATTTGGTATTGAGTGGCATGACTGTATGACGAACGTAAATGACAAGTGGTAATATGGAAATCATGACTTGTCATGTGCGACATGACTTGCATTCCACGCTCATGGCGCGCTCGCGGCCGTTTGGTTAGCTTGATATACACCAAATTTGGTATTGAGTGAAATGATTGTATGACGAACATAAATGACAAGTGGTAATATGGAAATCATGACTTAATGAGCGACATGACTTGCATTCCACGCTCATAGCGCGCTCGCGGCGGTTTCGTTAGGTTGATATACACCATATTTGGTATTGAGTGACATGACTGTATGACGAACATAAATGGCTGGTCATATCATGAAAATCATGACTAACTTGTCATGAAAAGTATGATTTAAATGCCACGCTCATGGCGCGCTCGCGGCCGTTTGGTTAGCTTGAGATAGACCAAATTTGGTATTGAGTGGCATGACTGTATACGACGAACATAAATGACAAGTGGTAATATGAAAATTATGACTTCATGAGCGACATGACTTGCATTCCACGCTCATAGCGCGCTCGCAGCCGTTTCGTTAGCTTGATATACACCAAATTTGGTATTGAGTGGCATGACTGTATGACGAACGTAAATGACAAGTGGTAATAAGGAAATCATGACTTGTCATGTGCGACATGACTTGCAGGCCACGCTCATGGCGTGCTCGCGGCCGTTTCGTTGGCTTGATATACACCAAATTTGGTATATCGCGACGTGACTGTATGATGAACATAAATGACAAGCCGTAATATGGAAATCATGACATGTCATGAGCGACATGACTTGCATTCCACGCTCATGGCGCGCTCGCGGCCGTTTCGTTAGCTTGATATCCCTTTCCGACCCAGCGACCAGTATACTGGACATAGCGAAAAAAGCGGTGCAGAAAAGCAAGCAGAGCTACAATCTGAACCGAAACCACTTTGGCAGCTTCTGTAAGAGTCCAGCAACATGTTTTTAAATGTAGCTCCTCCTTCAGCGCCATTTCCTGCTGGGGGCGCCTCAGGATAGTGGCGTCATCCACGCGGAAACGCGCGCGCACGATGTGGTCAAGTATACAAAATTATTTTAGGAGCTGTCTTCGCGCAATTCAAATAATTTAAATCGTGCGTGCTGTCCTATGTCTGCTTGATACATTGTTGCAAAAAGGTAGCGTTTGTAATCAGAAGTTTTCTGGCAATGCGAAAATGTATTTATGTCCAGTATACTGGACACCAGGATGTAAGTGGCGCACATTGTGCTAAACATGGAGCGGAAAAAAAAGAGGCAGCGTCACATGACAAGCCCAGTCATAGAAAATGAAACTGGGCATGCTGGGAATCTAACAAGAGCATGGAACACGAGGAGGGAGCATCGTCTGATGAGGTTGACTTCTGGACGCTTGGCGCGTTCCTTCCTAGGTTTTTCTCCCTTCGTGGTGCTGAACACTATGTGTGACAGCTAACCATGAGAACCTTTTTCTTGGGTCAAAACGAACCATTTTTGTGTTTGAGACGATTGACCGTATCACACGGCCAAAAGCAACTCTCTTTTAAGGAAGATAGCAGAATGTGTGTACCCATATGTGCAACAAATTAATCCTAGTGTCCAGTATACTGGACATGGTTCTCCTGAGAAAACCATTGTACCTACAGTCTCCTTTATTTTTTTGCATGCTTTTCAAGCTAGAAAAGAACATTAAAAATTTTTTTTTCTACCCTAGAAAAAATTCGGGTCGGAAAGGGATATACACCAAATTTGGTATTGGGTGACATGACTGTATAACGAACATAAGTGGCAGGTGGTAACATGAAAATCTTGCCATGCATGTCATCTACAATGCCATTTACATGCCACGCTCATGGTGCGCTTGCGTCCAGTTCGCTAGCTTGACATACACCAAAATTGGTATATCGCGACGTGACTGTATGACGAACACAAATGACACGTCGTAACATGTAAAACATGACATGCAAATTATGTAAAGCATGATTTGCTCCTTCCTGGCTGCTTCGCATTACATCGATTCCCACAGTGCGTGGGATCTGCCGGCTTTTCTTAATGCCTTCTCGCTGTTCTTGGGTAGATATAAATTGCCTAAGTCCAGTGGCGCATACCCGCATTCCGCGGCCCGTGGTATACGGGTATGAGCCCCACGTGTCTGGAGAAATGAGTTTGACGACGTACGCGACGGGATTTTCACGTTATTCATGTCATGACAAGCCCGACATATTCGTCAATACCTCTTACCCTCCCATACAAATTTTGGTCTATCCCAAGTTAAGGAGGCCATCACGAGAGTATCCAGACGTAGGCGGCTAGATAGATAGATAGATAGATAGATAGATAGATAGATAGATAGATAGATAGATAGATAGATAGATAGATAGATAGATAGATAGATAGATAGATAGATAGATAGATAGATAGATAGATAGATAGATAGATAGATAGATAGATAGATACGTAGATAGAAACGCAAAAGTGCTTACAGTACGCAAAGAAATGCTTCGCATTTAAAACAATCTTTTGCAATTCGAACCCGGGCTGCAGCGACCACGCGCGAGCTGCCAGCTAAAGGCGCTCGACCATCTCGGCCTCAAAGAGCGCCGGTCGCGAGGCGATGAGATGGGTATTATCAAGATGCTATGGCCAAAGACGCGAGTCGAAGACGCGACTGTGTTGTAGAAAACTTCATTTTGCAGCGCGTTTGTCATCGCGTCAAAACGTGATTGCTGGCTCAAGTGAAAGCTTCGTCTTCGTATTTCTTAGATCTCCGAGAAATTTGCAGTTTTCGTCTCGTTTTTTCAGACGGCCTGTTTTTGTCCTGAAAAACAAGGCGTGATTTCAGCCGCTTCCCTAAGATCTCATTCTTTAAACTTCAGTCGTCGTTGGAAGAGAATGTGAAAGCCCAATGTTAACGATGCTTCATTTGTTAAGTGTGGTACAGCTCCTAGAACGTGCCCCTTTAAGACCTTCTGGAAGTTGCGCCTCTATAATTTTTATCGCCGATTAATGAAACTGTGCCATTGAAAACGTGAGAGCTTCCAGCTGTGGCCGCTAAGAGCGCTGATCATCCAGTGTCCCCGAAAGCTGGATATGAGGGCTGGGCAGAGATACTCTGAGAAGTATTACGAAAAAATTCGCATTTTTAAGCTCTCTCTTGAGCCACTGTTCCAACAAATGCATATCAGTTCAGTGGTTTGAATCTGTTTGCCAGGTATCATGATAATCAAGGAGCTCAAACAAAGCATGCTACAGAACGGAGTAGGTCTATATGACAGCACACGCTTAGCCAATTTGCGACAGAGTCGTCTGGGTGCTTGTGTGTCGTAGTCTTGCGCTTTCTCATGCTGTACTAAACTCAGTAATCATATCGACCAAAATGAAGCACGAATGTAGAAAACTATGCAATTTCAGTTAGTTTTTCTTTTTTTCTCTTCGAGACGGAAACAGTCTACAATGCAAAATTGTCATCGAAATGTCTTCTCATTTACTGATATTCTGTGCACGGTGGCGGAACAAGGACGTCCGAGATAGTTCACTTCTGTACCCGCTGTAAACGCTGAAAAACGCCGAGGCACGGTTATGCCGCATGTTAATAATGTCAAGACTTAGGATAAACACAAACAAATCAAGTATAGAACAGAGTAAAATGAAAAGAAACATCGGCTTAGTGCACATGTGACCTAACGACGGTGCGATAAGCGAGGCCTTTCGCTTGAGTATTTCCTGAAAGCACGACACTGCATTCGTGCTTTCTCGGAAACAGTCATTTTGCACAAAATATCCTTAAGACAGCGCGCACGCGTGACCTCTAACTGGCCGTACGAAGCATGTAAGTACTGCCCTCGCAGTAGTCTTCACACGCGCATGAGGCACCTCACACCGTTGCTATGTACGCGTAATGTCCTTCTGTTTCCTTTTTGCTTTTTATTGTAATTTTCCCGTCACACGCAGGGCATAACAATACCAGCAAGCGCCCGTGCGACAATACGGACGAGCAAACAGAAAACAGAAGCATTACTTACCGTTAGGGTTCCGGACTTTGCCGAGCACGCAGCGCGCGCATTATCTTGCTTGGTAGTCGCGGTGGCAGGCTCGCTCAACGCCCGAGACCATCACGAAACGAACGCGCTCGCAGTACGGAGAGTTCTACTGCCGTCGCAAAGCGCCGTCCACGTCTACCGTCGAGAACACAGGCAAGCTGCCAGCACAAAACACGCACACATGACTGACACCGCTTAGCAATTCGCAAGCGATCATCACAAGACAACGGGACGAAATGGCGACACCATGCGATTCACGGAGAACGCGTGAGCGCGCCGCCAGCGCCGCCATGCCATGCCAGCGCCGGCCCGCCGGCCAATGCCAGGCCCGCACTGCGGCCCTCTCCCGTTTTATTGCGATAGCAATTATATGGACACTTGCGGCTGGTTTTCGCCGTCCGGCGTTGGCGTCGCCGTCATGTCCCGTATATGTATATGTATCTTGTCAAGGAGAGACAAGAGACAACGCCCTTGCTGCGGGCCGGCTGTTCTTATTCTGTTCTCTTCCTCCTTTTCGTCGTGCTAGCAGAGCTCGCGCCGGCGCCCGAGCGCCGCGCTTGCTTCCTTACACTCGGCCACGCTGCAAGTATGGCATTCTGTCCGCAATGCCTTGTCTACAGCCGTCATGGACACTTCACCGTCAACTGTAGGAATTGTCTCTGGTGGTCTGCACTGGCTGTTCCTCGGTGGTCGTTCTTTCTTGCAACGTTGCCACCTGTCTGTATGTCCTTGGAAAGAGAAATCTGGAGGGCGGCTTTGGCTGTATCGCGGTGGTCGGTTTTGCGTCAAGTGGGGTTGTGGTGATAGCGGCTTGTCTGCCCCAGCTGACGGACATTCTGGTGGGTGACGCTGGCTCTGTCGAGGTGGTCGCTGACGGCCTCGGTCGCGCTGTGGCCTACCGCGGTGAGTGGCGGACGACGACGCCAGCAGCTGGCACTTTTCCCGCAACATTGGGCCAAGCTTCCGCACTGCCGCGTCGTCCGTGCCCGCTACTTTAACGTCGCACACATGTGACTGCTGTGTCTGCGACAAAACTTCAAGTACTTTGGTTGTCAGGGAGCTGTGGAAGCCAACAGTCAGGCCATCGGCGCGCATGGACTGGACTGAAACGTCTCCTGTACCAGCAGTTTGGTTCTTGCTCAGCGCAAGGTGACCACCTGTGCATTCGGCCAATGACTGCGCCGAACTTCGCGTACGTAGCTCCGGCGCGTCTGAGGGCATATTAATGTTGATCATTGGCATGGACTACCCTCGGCTTCTGAGCTTGTAGCGTGTTCACACTTATAGAAGCAGGCGTCTCCACGTGCCAAGGTGGTGATGGGCTTCCGGCTTGCGTCATCGACATTTGTGGCGTGGAGGCGGTCTTGGTCTGACGCATGTAAGGTCGGGAAGTGGGTCGCGAAGTAAAGTTTGGGTCCTCGGCCGCGAAGCCCACCTTGCGACCGATGTCCGTGTCTGTCGCTGGGCGTTCCGCGAGGCTTGCTGTGAAGGTGCTGCAGGACACAGCTGTACCATCGTGCCCGGGGTCCCTCAGGAGCTCGAAATCCGAGAGGAGGCACGTGGGGGCAGGGCACAGCTTCGCCGTCGTGACGGCGCGCTTGACGATCTCGGTCATCGAGGGAAGGGCAGGTTTCTGGACTCCTGAGCTGCAACCGTCGAGGTGCATGGTAGAGGCTCGGTCGGTGGTCAGGGGGTCACAGGCATGCGAAAGGGGACGAAATAGACTTGTTAACTTCGCACACCATTCAGACCAGGACCCCTGTCTGACGTCCTCGTAGGCATGCCATGTCTTGGCGGCATCGCGAAGGTGGTCGATGGCAATTAGCCACTTGATATACTCCGGCCAGGCAAGGAGGCTGCCGAGAGAATTAATGGTCTCGACCCTCAGGAAAACGTCGTCTTGGAAGCCGCGGAACACCGGCACTGCCCAAACAGCCGACGATGGTGAAGCGGCAGGCGAGAACCTGGAGTTCAGCGACGACACGCGGTGGAGTAGACGAGACAGTTCCGTGAGTATACGCACGTGTTCCGCACCGTTGCCGGCCGAGGCGCCCGACGAACCCTGAGCGGGGTTCGCGGAGTGCGCGGCGGTCCCGGTACTCACGGTGGCTGGATCCATGGTCCAGGACGCGTGGACGGCGTCCCTTGTCGTGAACACCGCGTCACTGCAGTGGTGTGGAGCCGTCGAGGAGGCCTAGACGCCGTCCCCGAACGGTGGTGGCAGTGGCGGCAGGCGAGCAGGTGCCAGAGGAGGCCTGGACGCCGTCCTCAAGCAGCACTTACTGCTGGTTCACGTTGGTGACTGCCATGGACGAACAGTCGTAGACGTAGCACTTCGTCTTCGTCGAGTGCGCCGTTGTCAAGGAGAGACAAGAGACAACGCCCTTACTGCGGGCCGGTTGTTCTTATTCTGGTCTCTTCCTCCTTTTCGTCGTGCTAGCAGAGCTCGCGCCGGCGCCCGAGCGCCGCGCTTGCTTCCTTGCAATCTATATAATTCTAAAAACCCCAAAGAAAAATAATTCCGAAAAATGTTTCCGGACGCGTGGCATCCAACCAGGGACCTCTCGCTCCGCAGCGCGCGGCGTTAGCCGCTCAGCCACGAAGGCGAACGTCCTTCAACGTTCCAAACGGCGAGCTATTTATATACAGCGAGTTTTCCGCGTGTTTTCAACATTACCAGCGAGATGGCGCAAAGGCCGCGCTCGGCGGGCTTAGCTAGTTCGTCGCGACGCGCGCTCTCTGGCGCGCACTTTGTCTCAAGGGGGGGGAGGGTAGATGCCCGTGCGCGCGCGCGCTTATCTCGCGGTGGCGGAGAATGGGGCTCTCGCCGGAACTATAAGCGTTGTAGTTACCGGGCGCGCGAAGGTCACATCGCTCGCTGCAGTCCCCCCCCGTTTGCGAAAAGAGCACGCTTTTCAAACACAGCGAAGTAACAACTGTGACACTTGTTAGTTCGCGCTCTTCTGTACCCGTGAATCCGTTTCGTGCGTCGTTTTTGTTTGAGCAGCGCGTTAAGTGTCGAGCCGTGAACGTTGTTAGTTCTCTCTTGTCCTGTGCGTGTTGTTTTCGAGCCTCATGTGTGCGTGAGCAGCGCGCTGCACATTTCGACCGGCTTGCCATTCGTCGCTTGACATTCCAAGTTTGCTGCTATCGCATTCATTGCTTCGCCTTGTGGCGAAACTGTGACTTTTTTCTCATTTATTTTTTTCGTGGTTGTGCCCGCCGCACATGCGTCGTAAAGCTTTCACGTCACCCGGCGCTGCTTTTAAACGCCTATAGGCAGCACTCCCGCCTAGCGCAGCAGTTGGAGAAGCGTCACGGCTATTGTTTTTCGCTGGGCTCCATACAAGTGGCATTTTATCCAGTACGTAGAGGCGCACCGCCTCTATGCAGTTCGTTATCCAGTTCCTGACGAGAGCGTATGAGTACGAGCATACCGACGCAAATTGTCAGTAACGCAGCCGTGATGGCAATGGTCGACGCGGACCGGAGTGTGGCATTCGTAGATAGATGGAGCTTGAATTTCGCTCTCCGTGCGTAGAAAGTTTCTGGTTTTACTATAATGTCACCGTACGTTGATCCTGCCAGCAAATTCGAGTACGAAGCCACGACAAGCACTAACATATCAATATTTTCGCACTACATGGCGCCGTACATCCTGTGCAAGTTCGAGCGAAATTTGTACACCAAGGAGACGTTCTTCTCTTCAAGAAGACCGAACAGGTCAGAATAAGATAGGCAAACGTCGTGGTCTTTTAGCTCGTCGGACCGCAAACATGCGATCTTCATCACCTTGCCTGACAACGATGTCTTTGTCGTAGATCGTTTTAAGAGGTGTAGGCCTCTTTGTGGCCAATAGTCGTAGAGGAACGAATTTCTTTTTCTTCCATGATGAGGAACAAAGGGACCCACGTGTTTTCTCGGTGAGGAACCCTCCATGCAAGCGGGCAGCGCACACCGATCCCCCGCTGTAGTTGAGCGTCTGATTATTGGGGGGCAACGATCCAACGAATGAATCCCAGATGCCACTGTGTTCGCAGTGTCTGATATCTTGCTCCAATGGACGGGGTAGCTAGCGAATATCACCATGGTCGACATGTCCGCAACGCTGCTCTTCAAGATGTAACTTTTGAAACCGCCTTTCGGGAAATCCATGCTGTTCTCGGCCATGGCAGACGCCGCTTCAGCGTCTTGTCGGCTTCCTACCAATACTTGTGGAAAGAGACGACTGCGACGTTCATTTTTGCCGGTGTAGGTGTTTCAACAATGTCCTGGAGGTTTTCTGGACGTCGTCTCTGGAAATACCTGCGCCTTTTCTGACCAGAACGAGGATAACACTCGTTCGCATATGAGAACCGTCTAATGGTGAGCATCGTTTTTCTTCTGGAGGCCATGTCAGCGCACACCTTGTCGGGTCAGCTGTAACGTATACCTTCTTTTGTCCTGAGTGACTAGTTATGACGTCAATATATACCTGATCGTGTATATATGTGGGATTTCCAACCGATAAATGTTACCTCCTGGGGCTGATTTTTAGATCGGTCGCGCAAGCAAACTGAAAGGTTGCGACGTCTGCGTATTTTGTTTCCGCGGTACCGCGAATGACGGTGGACAGGAGCTAAAACACAGCCGGAAGTACGAAGCCCTTTTACACACTCTCCTCCAAGGATTTCTGTCGCTCGTGTTTTCCCCTTTGCATCAATATACATGATCGTTTTTAGCGACATGAAAATAAACGCCCGTACGTTGCTTAGGACCCAATATGAGGCATTTGATTTGTTAATAAAGAGCTCATCCAAATAGCGACAAGCTTAGAGGAAAGACGAGAGAAAATGGCTGAGGCCTTTAAGAAAGGTGAGAATGCTCACTGCCCTGTTATTATAACGTGATGTACATGAAAGAGTGGTGAGAGAAGTAAGGATTAAGTGACCTGTGGTACATTTTGTGTATTAGAGATAGGCTGGCAATGCGACGGCGACGGTAAAGGGTGGGCAGACCTGTTTCCGCCTTTTATGAGGATACACTTACGTTGAATGAATATGATGAGTGAATGAACCTGATGGCGCGGTTCTGCACCATCTCTAGTGCGTCTGTGAGGTAACTTTGATGAGGGTTCCAGATTGCAGATGCGATTTCAAGTTTTGGATGAATAAAAGACTTGTAGGCAATGAGTTTAACATCAGGAAGGGCGTTTAACAGATGACGCCTTAGAAAGCCTAAAGTTTTGTTACTAGATGAGATGATGTTGGACACATGCGGAAACAGTTCAGATCTTTGGATATAGTGACACCGAGATATTTGTAAGTACTGAGAGTTTTATCGGAGTGTTAGAAATTTTGTACGGATAGAGGAGAGGACTACGTGAACGGGTGAAGGACATTGATTTACATTTACTGGGGCTAAGAACCATGAGCCAGCGAACGCACCAGTTTAGAATATTAGTTACACTGCTCTGCAGCAGAGGCTGGTCTGAGGTTTCAGTTACTGATTGGTAAATGACGGAATTATCTGCGAACATACGAATAGAGCAAGAAATTTCCAATGGCAGACCATTGATGTATATGAGGAATAATAGGGGACCTAATACTGAGCCCTGGGGGACGCCGGAGGATACGGGAACAGGGCTAGAGGTCGTGTTATTGATGCACACACGCTGAGACCGGTTAGTAAGAAATTCTTCGATCCATCGAATGACATCTGGATGCAAGCCTAAATGGGGCAGTTTTAAAAGTAGGTGTCGATGAGGTACCTTGTCGAACGCTTGAGCATAGTCGAGGAGTATTGCGTCTACCTGTGTGTTAGTATCTAAGTTTGAGTGCAGGTCATGAAGAAAAAGAGCGAGCTGAGTTTCGCAAGACAGCCCCTTGCGAAAACCATGCTGTGATGAGTGGAAAATACTGATGGAATCGAGGAAGTCCATGATGTTAGTGTAAATGATATGCTCCAAGATTTTGCATGGTATACTGGTTATGGAGATGGGCCGGTAGTTTAATGGTGAAACTCTGTTACCAGACTTGTAAACCGGAACAACCTTCCCCACTTTCCATTCGTTTGGTAGGGGGGCCTGCAGACAAAGACTGTGAGAATAACAAGGTTAAAAGTGAAGCAGAAACATGTTTAGTGTTTTTTAACAGTTTAGAGGTGATGTCATCAACACCCGCGGACGAAGAAACCTTTAGTTTATCAATCAGCGATTCGACGCCTTCGGCCGAAATGTTTATAGCCGGCATTATTGACATGGTAGGGGTAGAACACTCGGGCAGGGGGGCGTCTGATTCAGTAGTGAAAACGGACGAAAAGGCGGCGTTGAATGCATTAGCACACTCAGAATCTGAAAGGATGTCACCTTGTTCATTGTAAATACGGATAGCGCGATTGGGCTGAGGGTTAATGGTCTGCCAGAATTTCCGAGGGTTATCGGTTATCATGCGGGGAAGGTCGGAGCGAAAGAAGGAATGTTTACGTTGACGGACTGCCGTGAGATATGCGCGTTCATCTTGATAGTATCTATCCCACGAGACCACATTTGGTTTAAACTTCGCAGAACGAAAGAGTCGTTTCTTTTTACTCTCAAGCGTTTTCAGGGTTTTCGTGAACCATGGTTTATGGCGGTTAGAAGGAATAGTGACGACAGGGATATGCTTATCGGCTAAAACATTCATCTTGTATTTCAGGACAAGATGAATGTTTTAGCCGATAAGCATAGCCGATAAGCAGTAATGACCAGTTTCGTTGCACAGAGCGATTTTCAAATGCGGACTCGTAGGACTGGTAAAATTCATGCAGTTCGTTGTTTATGGCAGAGTAGTTACCTTTATCATAGAGGCGAATTTGTTTCGCGGTGAGTGGTGCAAGGGCGGTTTGAGTGAAAATGTAGCATGAATTACCTTATGGTCGCTTATTTCTTTAAGGAAACTAATCGATGACAGTATTCAGGGTGCGTTGTAAGAATAAGATCAAGAGTGTTAGCACAATCTTGCGTGACACGAGTTGGTTCTTGTATCAGTTGGCTCAGATTATGGTTAAGGCAGAAGTCCAGAAATTCAGCAGCCTCCGAGTTACCTGTAGCCAACTGCGTAGTAGCCAAATCAATACCGGGGTAATTAAAGTCACCGAAAAGCATAATACATGCATTAGGGTGCCTCTTGGTTAATTCACTCATGATATTATTAAGTTTTCCGGGAAAATCAGGCTGATGACTAGGGGGTCTGTAGCACAGGCCCAGGATAATAAGGTGGGGTTCGGCACGGCAGATAAGCCACAGTATTTCGAGGTCACATGATATACTGACAGGGCAACAAGACAGTTCATTGTGAACGGTGATTAATACTCCACCCCCTCTGGCTCCG
>JALIZH010023604.1:0-27354 GCA_030522465.1 Rhipicephalus appendiculatus | reverse complement strand
AATATAGGAGGACGAACGGAAAGAGAACAATGCTTTTTTGTCATCTCCGTTTTTTGGTTCGCGGCTGCGTGGAGAACATAGTCACCTCGTTATTCACAAGAATACAACAAAATCCTCTCGATGCGTCTAAGACTTGTGTGGTTTCATGATCAGTGGCGAACAATAATTAGTTCTCTACGTATGGCAGAGTGCCACGCTATCCACACCACTAACCTACCCGCCAGTGGCGTAGCCAAGGGGGGGGGGGGGGTTGGGGGGGGTTCAACCCCCCCTCCCCGAAATTTTTCATTTTTGCTTGCGTATATATTCATGCACACATACAAACGCACGCACGAACATACATTAGTATGGTTGAACAACCCCCCGAAAAAATTTTCTGGCTACGCCCCTGCTACCCGCGTTACGGAAGTAAACGTGCTCGCTATGGCTTCACACAAGTGTTCTCTAAAAAACTGTAGTGAGGGACAACACATTCACAAATGTTTTCCGAAGGTAATCACTTTCGTTATGTAAAACAGGCCACGCCAGGCGCTCGGCTTTTGCCACACGACCGAGTAGTCGACGTCGGGAACTAGTTCTCGCGCCATACAACTGCGGCCAGTTTCTGCCGACGGTCTTCACAACAGGAAACAAAAACATACTGTGCATTTCTTGTGACTTTCTGTGAAATCGTTACGCAGCTTGTCGGTACGCTGTTTTCTTCTTCTTTTTTTTTTCACAGCGAACGGTGTTATGACATCAGAACAACAGTGCCGTAGTTCGCCGATGCAGCAGCCAGTGTCCGTAACCGCGATCGCGTGAAGTAAGAAAAAATGAGAGAGAGAGAGAGAGAGAGGCAAAGGAAAGGCAGTGAGGTTAAAAGAAGAAATGAAATACGAAAAAAAAATATCCAGGATTGGATGGGATTTTAACCCTGGTCCTCCACGTGGCAGTCGAGTATTCTACCACAGGGCCACGGTGGTTTTTTCTCTCCTTTATTGAGAGAGCCACGCCGGTGCTTCAAACTTCTTTGCAAAAATAGGGTCTTTTTGCAAAGGAGTTTTTCGCCTGTACTTAAACCACCTTTGCAAAAAGACCCTATACAGGCGTAATGTCAGGGCAAGGAATCGCGTTGAAACATGTAGTATAGCGTGCCAGAAGAGTAAAATAACAACCAGGCGACATGAAATGCTAAATGCTCAACGAGCGTGTGGTTTTAAGCTTCCCAACCACTACAAAGTGCTCAACCATAATTCTATTTTGTCATCAGCCACATGCAGCATCAACGAAGTGCACATAATGCCTTACAGACGTGTAGCGTGTACCTCACTTATCCGCAAAAATACGAAGAATGACATAGCGAGTGCTTCCTTAGATCACAAAAATTATGATTAATGTTGTAGTGGATACCTTGCATGTGTGCTTGTATTATTTGTCCCAAGTGAGTTGAGAACGGGCTCTAGAAAGCCCACTCTGCAGCTTTCATTGTGGCTATGCGGCGCGCTCCGCGCCGACCTGGCGTTCTGTTTTTTTTCTTCACACAACGTCAAACAGCCCACGCACCAGCCAAAATACAGTGGCGACTGCGGTAGCAACGGGGGCGAATGCCCATCACGCGAAAATAAATCCCCTACGATAGCGCCAACGCATTTTCGCGACATAAAGGTGGGGGGAGTAGGCGTATATGTATATATGACATGGCTGAAAGTCTGAGGTCTATGCTAACCGCGTATGCAGTAAACTTCTGTTCGTATGTAGTGCCACAACACAATGCATAGGAAGACGTTTACCCTTGTACAAGTTGACGACACTGGTTTCTGCTGTAGCTAGTCTTTTGTCCTTGGCGAATGTGACATGCATTTGACGGCTTCCACTACACTTCTTGAAACCAATTCAGAGCCATATTCGTCATTGAAGTGGAGTGAGACTTTGAAATTGAATTTCAAAATTTGGCTGTACAGCAGGGGTAATAAAAGCTCTGGCTACAAAAATTTGCACGTAATTTTAAAGATAGACGCAAGTTGTATCGGTGCTGAAAAGTAGTTTTAAATTGCATAGACTGATTTTTATTTTCGTTTTTTTTTAACTTTTATGCATATGTGGTCTTTTTTTAAGATCTACTCGTAGCCGAGCATTGAAATTTTTTTAAAATGTAGCAGCGAAACTTTTACACAAGCTAAACTAACATTATGAGCGCAAAAAAAAAACTAGACTTGGCATATATTTTTTTTATATTTGTCGATGCATAGAAATTGCCACCTAAGAATGGTCCTTTGTATATTAAAAATACAAGTGCCCCACGGCTATTGATTCTAGTTCCAGTTAGGTAAATGCCACTAATTAACACAAGTAAAAACTTTTGTTTGCTTGTGTTCTATAGTTCTCTGAGGAACGGTACACAAACATCCAAAAATGTTGCTTGGAGAAAAACGCAGAGATCCGGCAAAGGTACATCCATATTTATTGGGAACGTTTCGAAGAAAAACGACTAAACATTATCCTTGAAACCACGAGTACCCAAGTGGGAGGATTTTTCTGAAGGATAAACACGTTCTCTATCGGATAGTTGCAAAATCTCAAAATCGAATTTTAGACTAAGCGAAGTCTCACTCCACACTAAAGTCAGAGATCACAGGATCCGTTTTACAGTCAACCTTCATTAACTGTGTGGCTGTCTATCTTTTCTGTGCTTTCAAGGTACAGGTGGTCCTATTAATTAGGTTTTTACTAGCTATACACGGGGCTAATTTAACCTTTTGTTACTCAGCTTAATTCTAACTATCATATTTATTCCATACAACAATTAATTAGAACATTTAAAACATTTTTAATTTTCTTTTGTATTTCTTAGATTTTGTGTCACCTTTATTAGCGCTTTCTCGCGGTCACGAGTAGTCAACCTCTTCACTGCTTTGTGTATGTAGGAGTATGTAGTGCGAAAAAAAAGGAAAATGAAACCTTGTCCTTGTTAATCACCGGCTGGGTGCGCTGCTCCAAACGTTGACCAGCGCTAGAACGAAGGTGAAAGATGTATGTCGATGCTGCCCGGCAACAACATTATTGAGAGGTATAAAAAAAACTGCACATAAGGCAACACTTACGCATCGCTTAGAAAACTCCCCAGTAACACTCCAAGTGGATTTTTTTATTATTATTTCTGTTGACGCCACCTGTGCCAGATTTTTCGCTATTGATACATGTAATGTTTTCACCTTATAAAAGGCTGTGTGCAAAATTCTTCACGCTCGGTATCACGTATAGATATGCCCGTGTCAACTGACAAAGGGAAGACGTGATATCCGTACTGAAGCAATACAAGTGGCGTTGGTAACAAATATAAGATAAACATGTTTGGTTGTACGCCTGATTCTACTTGAAGTGACTGTTATGCATTTAGCATTCCACGTCGTCAATCGATTACTGGATTCTGGTGTCACTGTGAAAGTGGTGAGCAGTATGTTGGTTCTGCTGGAAGCGTTAGGAATACCTGTTATCATTGCTCAAGCTTACCACGACGAAGTGTACATTTTTGTTCTTTCTTTTTTGCAGGCTCTGGATCTTCTGCCGGCATCGTGACAGGCATTGTTGTCGTTTTGGCTATCTTGATTGTAGCCGCAGTAGCCGCATTCATTGTGATCCGCAAGCGACGCAGCCCACAGTGAGTATTTCTCTTAGTCGCGAAAAAGCGTACTTCAGTCTGCTCGCCTGTTACATCCATTTACTAAATTTCAAGCATACAATTAAGTGGCATCAATAGTAAAAATGGCGCCAAAACACGCCCAGGAACACGGAGGAACACATAGACAGGACGAGCGCTCGTCCTGTCTGTGTGTTCCTCCGTGTTCCTACGTCGTCGTGATTACGGCACCATGTTATACTGTTGACGCTAAATATGCACCAGCTAGCGCAAAGGTGAGTTGTACTAATTAATGGGTAGTTTGATTCGCACGCTGTTATGCTAGTTTAGCTCCAGATTCTGCACAATGAATAGCAGAAAGACCCTTCCGCCATTCCACTTAGGACTAAGCAACTACAATAGTATTTTTATATGCTATTCCTACAATCAGTATTGATATTTCTACATTAAGTTTGCTTTAGTGGAAATATTGCTTGTTGCGGAGGAATTCTGAATGCAGTTTATTTAAGCCAATAAGTGTAATGTTCCGTTGAACACTATGATTTGTGGTTGTCTTGCTTGTGATAATATTTGGTTAGTTCATTCACTTAGAGACACTCATTCTAATAGGTGCTTTGCTTTTGCTCATTGTGTTACAGCTACGTATATATAAAGAAATGTAAGCTATCTGGAGCACTCCATGTAGTTCACACGTGCGAGCTGTATGCTGATGTTGCTATATGTTATCCACAGTGCTGTGCGTCCTGCCAAATGTGATTGTAATAACTCAATAATGTTACGTGTTTACAAAAAAAGTGAGCGATTTATTGCACATTGTGTGTACTCTGCATAAGGAGAGCTCTGTGTCACTGTTCATAAAACAAATATATGATTTCCACTAACTCTAGACGCGTGAGGCTATAATGTGTTATTGCTTCGCATCAGCAAACTCTCAAAGTAGCGCTGCTTATGTTCAATTTCTTCCTGTCTTGTTCAACATGTTTAGACCGATGACATTGTGTCATTATGCAATATCCTTGATCAATTTGCTCGAGTGACCTACCATTAGTTGAAGAGATGAAAAATTCGTGGAGACGAGGTATCGATGAAGCCAACGTTTTGGCAAGCAGACTTTTCTTCAAGGCTGCAACTGGACAAGAAGGCAAGTCGGCTGGTCGAAACGTTGGCTTCAACGACACCCCACGTTCACGAATTTTAACTCTCGTCAAGTTTACATCTGCCCCGGGAGTTCTGTTTTATTTTTGCTTTAGAGATTTCTCTAAATAAAAATGTACACTTATCTGCAGGAACGCACCAGTATTCCTCGACAATCCTTCGTACGATGCGTCGACGGATGAGACAAGTGAGCAATACTCTCTTTGACAATGTTTTTCTGGACATCGATAGGCAGGTTAATTCATACACGATACATAGTTCGAATGATTTGCTACTTTATGTTTTGTAGTTTAGCCGTGTATCGAACGTTAGCATGAAGGTGAAATATTGATATATTTAAAGAAAATTCGATATACCTTTTAAAGTTCTAGAGAAGGAAATTGTAATTCATGGCTTCGTTTATCTCACTCGTTTATTAGCAAAATAATTATGTATGCAAATGCAACGGTTCATTTCGGCAGTTGGGACATGGGCTACCAATTAAAAAGAAGGTGCAGGGGCATAGGAGAAATAGTGACCAGATTCATCGTAGTGGCAATAAGATTTTCTTAAACAAAGCCTTCGTAAAAGACATTGTCATAGCCTCTGCTCAGTGTATTATCTGTCCCGGGAAACACAAGCTTTTAATATAAATGTATGTAGCTTTAGGCGGCAAAACCACGATGTGATTCAGAGGCATGGTGTGGCGGGGGAGTCCAGATAAATTTTCGCCATCAAGGGTTCTTCAGTCGTGCTCCTGAATCTATAGGCACACCAGTGTTCTGTGCATTTTACCCTCATGAATATGCAGCTGGTGTGTCCTCGAATTGAACCTCAGCTTTCGTGTACAGCTGCGCGACATCCGGAGTGCTAAAATACCACGGCGAGTGCAAGTCATGTTTCGGCTGCCATCGAATATCACAATAAAATTCACCTTTGTTTTCAAATTGGCGGTGAAGGGGAGGGCGCAGGGATTGCCGCGTCTGTCTCATGATATTACTGCTATCGAAGAAGCCAGTAAGCGATCTACATATCGAACACTGTGATGTCAAATAATGACTATCCAAGCTAAGATTTATGAACTTCAGTATGCACTCTTACACAGATAACTTAGTGAAATTTGATTTCTGTTCTCCTTTTACATTCCAGAGCTCTTCAACTAACCAGAGGACATGGAAACATTGTATAAAACCAAGCAGTCGACGTTTACTAGTTACTTTATTTATATTGTTTTTATGTTTATATAATAACATACTGAAACGAAGGAAGAATAAAAAAGCTGAGAAAATCCAATGCCCTGGTAACGTGATTGAGTGCGCTACCGCGACAATAAGCCTACAGTTGCAGATCACACCCTTTTCATAGTTAGAAAAATAGCTATATGTAAAAAAAGCTATTTCTAAAATAACGGCGAAAAATAAACAAAAAATGGGACAATAATTTCGTTTCAGTTGAAATGCAATACTGAATCGACAAATATGGTACCGTAGTTTGTCATGGTCAGCCAAACTGTACCCAGTGCAAGCCAAAGGCATCTCCCATGTTTCACCAACCAAAGCGATCCTCTGCTAGCTGCCACACCGTTATACCGGCGAAATTCGCATTATCATCTGCCCACCTAACTGTCTGTCTTTCTTTCGAGCGTTTGCCTCCTCTTGAAATCCAGCGTGTTAATATTACTGACCTGCGGTTATCTTGCCTACGCGCTGGATTACCGGCCCATGCCCATTCCTTCTTGATTTCGACTAAGTTGTCTTTGACTCTCCTTAGCACAACAAGCAAAAGAAAAACGAACTATTGTAAAACGGCTTTCTAGTGGCACTGATCCAGCTTTCGGGGACATTGGATGATCAGCGCTCCTAGCGGCCACGGCTGGAAGCTCTCACTCTTTCAATGGGACAGGGTCATTTTTCGACGATAAAAAATCGTAGAGGCGCAATTTCCAAAACTTCTTAAAGGGGCACCTTCTAGAAGCTGTACCGCATTTAACAAATGCAGCATCGTTAACATCGGGGCTTCACATTCTGTTCCCACGACGACTAAAGTTTAAACAATGGGGTCCTATGGAAGCGGCCGAAATCACGCCTCGTTTTTCGGGACAAAAAACGGGCCGTCTGAAAAAACTAGGCGGAATCCTGCAAATTTCTCGGAGATCTGAGTAGTACGGAGACGAAGCTTTCATTTGAGGCCGCAATCATGTTTCTGTGTGAAGGAAAAACACGTTCCAAAATGAAGTTTTCTACAACACAGTCGCGTCTTCGACTCGCGTCTTCGACCATTGTATCTTGATAAGACCCATTTTACCGCCTCCCGACCGGTGTGCGTTGTGGCCTAGATGGTTGAGCGTCTGTTTTGGCGATTCACGTGCGGTAAATGCGGCACGGGTTTCGAATCGCTGAAAATATCTTCGTTTTTTTTCCTTTCTTTTTTTTTTTTTTAGAGAATTGCTGTCAGTGGTTACGGTGCTCGGCTGCCGACCCGAAGGGCACCGGTTTGATCGTGGCCGCGGCTCTAGCATTTTCGAACGAGGCGAAAGTCCACTAGTACTTGGATTTTGATGCTGTACGTAGATGTAAATTCACGTTAAAGAACCCCAGGTGGTCGAAATTTCCGGCACACTCTTCTGCCGCGACAGGGAATGGGAGACGCCCGCTAAGCGCTAAGCGCGTGTGCTGTATGGACATCGTTTTTCCAGTCTCGACCTCCTCTACGGCGCGCCTCATAAACATATCGTAGTTTTGGCGTGTAAAGTTCCAGCAATTAATATTACTAGTGCGTCATTGCTGAAGATTTAGTTTCTTGTTTTTTCGCTAAGGCGTTGCACCCAGAATCTTTGCTACAGAGCCGGTTTCGCTTCTAGATATGGAGCAAGTAAAGTTCTCATGTTTTAGAGAGAGAGAGCTCTTTATTGAAAGGCAGAGAGTTTAGCCGGCGTGTGTAAATCGCTGACTTGCTACTCTGCGTGGGGAAGGGGATTGGGGGACTGAAAGACACAAAGGGAGAGAGAGAGATAGAAAATAAAATAAAAAGTTAAAATAGAATTAAAAAAAGGTAAAAACACAAACTGAGTTCTTTGTCTCTTTGGGCGGGGACGTGTGCTGAGAGTGACTTATTACGTGCTTTCAAGGTGCCATTAAAGTTTGTCGAGCTGACCGATGCACTCTAAATATCTGAATAATAGTTTCATACCATGCCTCTGTTGCGTGGCGCAGGGTAAAGGGCCCAAGACGCAGTCAATTGATAAAGTTCTTCGGGTCAGCATATGCATGGAATGTTCATAGAGCGCACGCTCATCGGCATACGCTCGGCATAAAATATGTTCGACAGTTTCTATTCAGCCAGAGTTATTGCAGTATGGACTTTCGGTTTGACCAACGCGGTACCGTAAGCTGTTTCCATAAGCACTGTTCAGTCGAAGACGATGGTACAAAGTTTCCAGATGTCGAGGAATTCTGCATGGGAGTCTTGTTCTTAGATGTGGGTCGATAGAGTAGAGGAAATCATAATGATGTGTCGAAAGGTTCCAGAGCCTCTTGTTTTCTTCGGAAGCAAGTCTCTTAGCCAGTTGGGAAGCATCAGATTTGGTAAAATAGGTTCGCCTGTAATTTCGGTTTTGAAGTCCTTTGCGTGCCGCTTCATCCGCTTTTTCGTTGGCCAGAATACCGCAATGAGGTGGTATCCACTGAAATGTGATAAAGATACCTGTGGTAACAGCCAAGTGGTGCAAGTACGCAATATCGAATGAAATCGGGTGATGATTTGTTTTCTTTAAGAGGTTGAACAGTATCTGTAGCGCTCCCTTGGAGTCGGTGAAGACCACCCATCGGTTCGGCGTTTGACGCAAGATATATAGGACAGCTTCTTTGATGCCATGAAGTTCTGCTGTAGTCGAGGATGTCCTTCGCTATCATGTTTTAGTATTTCTTATTACGCAACCCATTATCTAAACAACAAAAGGAAGGGGAACCAAGGGCCTATTTCAGTTAACCACAGCCTCAATAAGGCAACACATATTGAATCCAAGGAAAGCATGAGAGAAGCTATTGATAGTGTAATGAAGCGTTTTAAATAAGCATTATACTATTGGAGACTGACCAGCAATGGCAGAACCAGCGCAAAGCTTGCGTTGCCGAATCGTCTTCTTTTCTTTCTACATCAGCAGCGTTCTCTGCTTCTGCAAACAGTGCCGCTTTTAGAGAGTTTTAGAACAGCGTACGCGAAGCTTTGCGTTTGCGTTGCGCATGCGTCGTACGCTAGCCTCTTGCGGGCTCCCGTTAAGTGACGAACGCTAACGCTACGCCCGCAATGCCTGCAAGCTTTGCGTGCGGTGTTCTAACACTCTCTGTTTACTTCCCTTCCGAAACAGAGCCATCCTGGCGAATTACGCGCAGAATACCACGGAACAGAGATAGTAAGGCAGGTGGGTGATCCACGAAAGATCGAACATGCATGTCCGGTCGATATTTTTGTTTTGTCTGGGATTTTTATATTATGTGCCGGCATATTCAAAGTGCAGGGAACCGACAATTTTATTTCCAAAGAACGCTCCGAGCGCGCGAAACAAATATTTGAAGGTGGTGGCGCGGGCGTCTTCTTTTTTCTCGCCGCAATATTTTTGGATTTCTTCGCCGAATTTAATGCGAACTATAAACATTGCGTCGAAAATTTTTGGTGTTCATTTTAATAGGGAGTACTGTGAATTACATCCATGGTTTTTTGATGATGTCCACCAAGGGTAAAAAATGTAAAAAAAAAAGGTAGACACGGCCCAAATCGAAAATGTTTGCTAAGTTTGATGCGTCTTCGCCAGTTTGTTATTTTACACAGAAACTTCAAAACTGTATCACATATAGAAAAAAAGCATTTGAAATATTTCTGCGAGAGATCGCTTTCCTACAAGCAGCGTAAAGAAAGAAAGAAATAGTTTAAAAACTAAGTTCTTTCAAAAAAGCCCATTTTCAAAAAAAAAAAAAACTTGGCGTCACTTTTGGGGGAATTTTTTTACCGAACAGTGCTTATGTCAGTCAATGCACGGTTTCGATATAAAATGTCGTCATTTTCTTTGTTAATGAGACATAAAGGGCCAAATAACATTTGCTGTGTGTTCTCACTTCAGTGCCTTTGATGGTTGTTATCAGCTTGCATTGTGCGTAAATCTACAGTACTAATTATTTTGCTGCAGCGAAATTTCACTCTGGTAGCCTGTCTTCAGCAAAAATGTATTCTCAGATTTATTTGTCTCTAGCGTGTGCGGGGTTGGGCTGCTTCCGCTCTCTAAAGGGCTATGCGTGCACAGCTTGCAGCCTGCAAGAAAGCCTGCAAGAAAGGTGGACGTACCTGTTCAACATATTAATCGTTTTAGGTTCCTCAAGAAATGCTTGGTCTACCTCATCGCGGCTTACATATCGACCGGACATGCATGTTCGATCTCTCGGGGAATCACCTAGGTCCATTGCACGATCTGATGCCTCGATATTTTTGATTACTATACTCCATCTCACAATTACCTCGCAGCACTGCCGAAGCTACGAGGAGTAACAGGCAGTGTCCTTGCGCTAACTCTCATAACTCTCATTATCAACGAGGTGCAAGTGCTTTAGCTGTGCTTCTCGCATGACGCGTTACGGCGATACGTGGCACGTTAGGCCCTTCACGCATGCACTTCGAAATTTGTGAAATAATGAAGAGATTAGCGGCTGGTAACCGTAATAACCACCCTAACCGCGATGACGTACAGCAACATGGCAGCCCCCATACACCCCAGACCACCCGCTTCGATCCGAATTCGTGCTTTTTACTGGCTCCCTGTCCGGACAGCCAGAAATAAGTGGCATAATCTGTCATCGCTTAGTCTAATCTAACGCTGAGGGCAAATAATCAGGTATCTTCTTTCGCAATTATTTATATCGCTCGTTTGTTTTGGTGCTGCTAGGACTACTGAGGCGATGCCAAGCCGTAAAAGTGGTTTGATGTTAACTGAGCAGATGTCGCCACAACATTAGCGTCCGTGATGCGTTGACGATGCGAAACACCCTGAATGTCTATATTGTTTTCTGTGCCAATGATTTGCTGTTCCACTCAAGAATGGTACATGATTGCTGCTGAAAGGGCGTCGACCATGCTGACAAAAAGAACTCGGTGAAAACGCCAATATGAACGCTGTTATAAAAAGACCCGCGTTCCTCACAAACGCCAGCGAACACGCCCTGCACGAGTGGGTTTCTGAACATAAAGAAACGGCGAGGTGGCGTTCCCGCAGCGGTTTTTTGCATTTTGTACTAAGTAGACGGAGTAAGTATCGACAAGGTAGGCGAGCCTACGCCAAAGAGACGACGACCAGACGACGCGACGCGGATGAACACGTCTCGAGGGGGCTTCCGCCTTTCCTATTGGCTAACAAGCCCTGCAGTTTCCACAGTGCTGCAAGGTACTTCTGAGATAGAGTATAGAATAGAAGAAAGATCAAGTGGCTTGACGCCGAAGATCAAGTACGAGGCTTGCTAGACTATACGGTACGGGCCGCGGCACTTCGAAAGAGGTTTCGTTGGCCAACCGGGGCTAGCTCAAGGAATCCAGCGCCACACAAGTCGGTCACGGGCATACGACGCTAAATGGCTTCGAGACATCTCGTTGGTGTATTTGACGCTGCTTGCCTGCAGTGGTGTTATATCTGGCTCCCTGGCGACCCTCTTCAGCGAATTAGTAGCTTGGGAACTGCCGTCGACTCACTCACATAAGCGTGGCAAGGAGTTATTGCGCATAACGTGCAGGAGGGCTCGAGTCCTTGTAGGTAGAAGACAGGAGAGAGTCCAGTAGTGGTCTGCGTAGCAGTGTTTTGTGCGTACGTCACGAAGAGAATGACACGGGTCCAGTCTTAGTAACCGTAAGTGACGTACATTGTCAGAATATCGCCTGATGTTCCATTAAATGTTTCTGTTAAACCATTCGTTTTATGATTGTAAGATGTGGTGGTGTGGTGAAAGACCTTGCATTCCTCTAGAATTGCTTGACGACGACCGACAGAAATACACGTCCTTCGGACGATGCGCGGCTCACGTAGTGCGCCGTGCTGTAGAATGACGTGGTGTGAAATGAGAGGCAACATTGCTAGCCGATGCAGATGTCAATGGTGAAGTCTCTGCTTAGCGCGTAATCGATGGCAAAAATCATCTATCAGTTGGTAGCAGGAGTGATGGAAAGAAGTCCATACAAATCAACGCCGGCGTAGTCCAAGGGGCGGAGAAGGCAAGTTAGTGGTTGTTACGGAGCAGGGAAACCGTAAGGGGGATTCGTGCGGCTCTGCTCGACGTAACAAATGTAGCGGTAGAAGAAGCGGTAAATTCTGCGTTGATAGTAGCAGAGCTGGAGGAAAGTGCGCACACTGTGAGTCAGCGTTGAAGGTGGCACATATGTCAACGTAGATGGCGCGGAATAAGAGCCACTTGCGTCCATCATAGAGGTAGTTGGGATAGTAGATCAACTGTCGCGAAGAATGAAATGGTGTGTTTGATGGCTTATTTCTCAGGGCTGGTAGGTGACGTTGCTTCACGCAACAAGTCCATAAGGGAAGCAATGCAGGGGTTTTTGCGCCGCTGCACAGGCATGTCGGTGACGGCTACAGCGGGAACGCGTCGTAGATGGACAAGAAGACCGCCGCTAGAATGTGTATTGATTGGCGGATGCAGGGGTGGGATGAGGGGTGGGAGGAGGGGTTACGGGGTTCAACCGTACTTTATGTATGCTCGTGCGTGCTTTGGTAGGTGCATGGTGGGCATAAGCAACAACTAACTCGTGAAATCGGTGTTTACGCTGGGCAAGCACAACGCCGAAGACAACGCCGCTAGTGTCCCTGTGAATTTCATCTTGGGTGCTCTCAGCTTTTCTGTCATAATAAACTTCTCTCCCTCTCTCTCTCATATGGGGTGAGCAAATCAAAATGTCGCAAAATCGGAGGCGACGTAATTATGCATCGGAGTTTGCTGGATGCATCGCCGCATGTGACTTCGCTCAAAGGTCGCGGCTGCGTCGGAGGTCGCTCAAAGCAGCTATAATTTTGGGCAAGCTGCGAACGATATGAAACGTCTAAAATAAAATCAAATGCATAGAAATGTGTGAAGGTATTTCATTGTCCGTTTATGAAAAGCAGCAACAGCACGAAGTATACTTGGAATCCGGAAGGACGCCATCTCAGAAGAAGACGGCTCAGAATAAGCAGCTTTCGTCTGCCAAATTAACACTAGAGCTGAGGCTACAGTGACGACAGCTTCGACCTGTTGTAGATGGGTCTAAAAGTCGTCTGAAAAGATCACAGTACCATCCAGGTAGCAGAGATGCGTCTACCTCTTGAAGCCGCGAAGGATGTCGATCATGCGTTCAAATGTTGCAAGAGCGTTGCACAGCGCGAATCGCGTCAGTGAATTCATATAAAGTCGGGTCTGATGAAGGCTGGTTTGCAGTGGTCAAGTTCAGCCATCGGGACTACCAGTAGCCGGAGCGCAGGTTGAACGAACAGAAAAAAGGTTCCACGCATCTGCACGATGTGAATCATGACGAGTGGGCGAAGCTCTGGGTATCGTATCGGTGAGTAACCGTACGTTACGCGAGCGTTGCCCCATATAATGTAAATTGAGTGACATAAAGTGTACATATAAATGTAAATTTATTTCGCCTTCCGGTCGTCTTATCAACTCAAAATGTCGCAAGATTGTAGGCGACGTAAGAATACATCGGAGTTTTCTGACATGTAACTTCACTCAAAGGTCGCGGCCGCTGTGGAGGTCAGTGAGGAGGAGGAGGAGGAAGATGAGAAAAGGAAGGACAGGGAGGTTAGCCAGTTCTCAGACTGGCTGAATGCGCTATAATTGCGGGGAGCTGCGAATGAAACGCGTAAAATAAAATCGAAGGCATAGAAAGCTGCGAAGGTATTTCGTTGTCAGCTTAGGAAACGTAGCAGCAGCACGAAGTGTGGTGGGATCCGGAAGGACGCCATCTCGGAAGAAGACGGCACAGAATAAGCAGCTTTCGTATACGCCAAAGCAACATTTCTTTAAGTTTACCTCAATGCCATTAGAGCTGAGACTAGTGACGACAGCTTCGAGCTTTTGTAGATGGGTCGCAAAGCCTCTGAAAAGATCAGAGGTTTCTTTAAGTTTACCTCAATGCCATTAGAGCTGAGACTAGTGACGACAGCTTCGAGCTTTTGTAGATGGGTCGCAAAGCCTCTGAAAAGATCAGAGTACCATCCAGGTAGTAGAGCTAGATTCGTCTGGCACTAGAAGCCGCGAAAGATGCCGATCATGCGTTCAAATGTTGCAAGCGCGTTGCACGGTCCCGAATCGCGTCACCATAAATTCATATAAACCATCGGATCTAACGAAGGCTGGTTTGCGGTGGTGAAGTTCAGCCATCGGGGCTGCAAGCAGCCGGAGTGCAGGTCCAACGAATAGAGAAAAAAGAAAAAAAAAAACTATGCTCCATGCCGGCAGTCGCGGCATTGTCTATTAGTGGCTAGGGATAGATGTCCTTACGTGTGATC
Source organism: Rhipicephalus appendiculatus (assembly GCA_030522465.1). Taxonomy (NCBI): domain Eukaryota; kingdom Metazoa; phylum Arthropoda; class Arachnida; order Ixodida; family Ixodidae; genus Rhipicephalus; species Rhipicephalus appendiculatus. Next base: position 13,069 of record JALIZH010023604.1, on the reverse strand, counting down.
TTGTTCAGCAAGCTATAGTCTACGCGAAAACTAAGTAATTGAGCCGTATTTTTGTTTTTTGTTTTTTTTTACAATATCGAACGGTGAGACCCATCGGCTGTTCGAGGTCTGTATGACGCCGTGTTGAGCAGTGTCAATTGTGCGATGTTGCGACGCACTGTGGCTGGCACACGATATGCGCACTTAGGCTAAGGAGCATGAAGATCAGTGTCGAAGAAATACATCGTGTTAGACTTATTTTGGGCTTCAATACATGACAGGACGTTTTGTTAGGAATATAATTCGGATGGCAGCGCCTTTCTCTGTAATGTTCGGGAATTAGGAAATATCTCGAAACTAGTGGCATCATACTAATTAGTTCCAGGTCGCCTTGCGAACTCCACGGCTAAGTATTGCGAATGGAAATGTGGGCGATAATTCAATTCAGATCAAAATTAGTAAATTTTCGTTAGTTAGTGGACTCTGCCTTTCAATTTTTTGTGGAGTAATTTCCACCTCTTCTCGTCGCCCAGCCGACGAGCTAGAATTGTACAATATCCAACAGCCAACCTTTAAATTTTTTTTGAAAGTGTTCGCTGAAACATCGGTATTCTTCCTATTGTTGTACACATATGTACCCTACTCCCCTCTAGAATGCCCAAGCGATTTAGTGCATTTGAGATAAATAAATAAATAAATAAATAAATAAATAAATAAATAAATAAATAAATAAATGAAATCTAAGCACGTGTTACACTCACTAAAAACGCTAAGGCGAAACCTGGTTGGCCTCTTGGCACACTTTTTGTTGCTTTAACAATACGTATATATATATATATATATATATATATATATATATATATATATATATATATATATATATATATATATATATATATATGCGACTGTGTGCGAATCGTGAAATGATACTTTCGCATTCACGTTGCACAAGTGTGTCATCATCATCATCATCATCACCAGCAACATGAGTACGCTAATTGTAGGGTACATGCCCCTCCCATGTTTCTCCAATCAACCCGGTCCTGTGCAGGCGGCGCCCACGTTAGCCCCGGAAGCTTCTGAATCTCATCTGCCCATTTAACTTTATGCCTCCCGTTCGCGCTCTTGCCTTCTGTTGGAATCCCCGCTGTTACTTTCAATTGCCACAAGTTATCTTGTCTTCTCGCTGCATTCCCTTGACAGATAGTTAGGATTAGGATTAGGATGATGTAGGTTGCCGTTGGATCTAGCCTTCCGATTGAGAGATAGTGGTAAACTACCATTCCCTTTCCTTTGAGAGATAGTGGTAAACTGCCAATCATTATCTCAGAATACGTGCCAAATGCACACTACAACATTCTTATACTTTTGGTTACTTCATTCTCATGGTTCGTATCTGCGGTCACTACCTTCCAAACAGACGTATTCCTTTACCACTTCCAGTGTTTTTATAGGCATCGCAAACCACTCTTCTCTTCGGAGACTGCTGAACATTGCTTCATTTTTCTGCACATTAATTTTCTGACCCACCGCTCTGCTTTCCCTGTCTAATTCAGTAATTGTGATTTACAATAGTTTTCCCGAGTTACTAAACATGGCAATATCACAAGCGAATCGCACGTTACTAAGCTACTCTCCATTAACTGCTATCGCATGCTGTCCGCAATCCAACGCTCTGAAAACCTCCTGTTAACACGCGGTGAATAGCATTGGAGAGATGGTAGCTCCCTGCCTTAGACTCTTTATTATAATTTTATTCCATGCTTTTTTTTTTTTCATTGGGGACAATGGTGGCTGTGGACACACTGTAGATATGCCGCCGCGACGGCATAGCGGCTATGGAGGTCGGCTGCTGACCTGAAAGGCGCAGGTTCGATCCCAGCCGCGGTGGTCGCATTTCGATGGAGGCGAAATGGTAGAGGATGGCATCTACTGTGCGATGTCAAAGCACCTTAAAGAACGCCAAATGATCAAAATTTCCGGAGTTCTCCTATACCGCGGGCCTCATTATCATATCGTGGTCTTGTCACGTAAAACCCCAGATATTGCTATTATTATTATTATTATTGATTTTCGTTAATTAAAAAATCATACCAGAGGGCGTCCGAATGATGATATTTAGGTAGTGTTTTTGGAACCGGTGACCGGCAAATCTGTAGCGCTAGTACACGTGCGTCATCATGTGTGCTATGCGCCGATTTGTGTGTACCGCGAGCCAAGACCTTCCAGGACGATTACTTTGTACTTTAATAGTCATAATAATTGTTGGGGTCTAACGTCCCAAAACGACCGTATGATGAGAGACGCCGCCGTGGAGGATCCTCGAAATTTCGACCACTGGGGGGTTCTTTAATGTGCACCTAAATCTAAGCACACGGGCCTCAAGCATTTTCGCCTCCATCGAAAATGCACCGCCGCGGCCGTACTTTGTAGTTTGAAGCACACGTTTGGTAGCACCATGTTAGTTCGCGGAGGCTGCATTTCGATGGACGCAATATGCAAGAAGCCCATGTCAGGGGCGTAGCCAGGGGGGGCACACCGGGCACGTGCCCCCCCCCCCCCCCCCCGAAATTTTTCGTGCCAGGTTAGCGCACTGTAAATCGCGCCTCCAGGCGCGACACCAGTTTATGCTCGTTCGACGGAAAACATGCGCATTCATGCAAAAACTGAAAATAAAGACTAAGCCAATATCTGATCCCTGTGGCCTCTCCAGATGATGTTAATGCAAACCTTGCACAACCGGGCGACGCGCGGATGTCACGTCGCTTCTAATAAGCCCTGCTTCTTTCGCACCGAATGTGCCGAGCTGCGCCGGGTTTAAACTGTGGCCGGTCAACCTGCCGCGCGCCGGCCGAGGAGGAGGCCGTGCTACCATACCCTGCTATTTCGCGGGCCCTTTCGCGGTTTCTGACGGGAGGCGCGGCGTGCTCTTCGCTTAAGTTACTGCGCATGCGCTTGATCGGCTGTCTCGGCCTCGCGGCGTCTCGCTGGAACCGGCAGAGACCGGTTCGATTGTGGCGGCAGTGTAGATGAGGCCGATTTGCGCTTGGCGAGGCATCATGGATAGTGGCTCGCGGGCTTGACTTTACGAATCTTAACTGCCTCGCGCGTGGGCGCTGTCTTGAACAGCCTGACCACTTGACGTTTATCACATTGTAGTATCAGACCCTTAAGCGCGGCTCAGCTTGGTGAGCCAGGTTCGCCCTCAGCCATGGCACAAAAAAGAATCAGCTCATTTTTCACACCGACTTCGAAGCGCGCTCCTGGATGGTTTGAGACTCTCGATACAGGTAAATATTTGAACTGGCGCACTGGAACCAATTCCCTACATGATTTATTTTCTGCTGATGTCAGAAAGATCGACTCTGATGCAGCGAAAATTTTCTGACAGGGTTAGCAGATCTCGCCCTTGCAGCTGACGCCAAGCCGGATCATGACTCGCAACAAAACAGCATGCAAGTGGACGATCCAAGGCCTGGCGGTAAGTTTGTGAATGACCTAGGGCCTGGCAAGTGGATGGTCCAGGATGTGGCAGTAAAGCAGTTATCGGAGTCCGATGCCTGGATTTGCGCAACTGCATGTGCGACAATGAGTATTTTGCCGCTCTTCGATGACATTCCTTTCGCAAACTTGGGTCACTGGTTGGCTGCTACGGGATATGTACTGCTCTTGAATAAAAAAAAAAAGTTTTGAAATTTATTCAACTGTAAGAAGAATAATCCGCGTCATGTATATTCAGACTATCCTGCCTGAATTCGCACACGCACCACGCGTAGAGTTCGCTGCGGCGATCCTTAATGGCTTAGCGCATGGGTTCCCAAACAGGGTTCCGCGGAAATAGGGGTTCCGTGAAGGACATCTTAAGGTTCCGCGAGCGGCTAGAACGAATGCAACCCCTCCCGTTTTGCCACCATTAGCAACTAGTTCATTTATTGAGACAAGCAAACTCGCGGTGAATTTTGCGTTTAGAGAAGCAATAGCACGCCGCAACCGCACGTCGGGTATCAGCGGATAGCTATACCCACGTGGTGGCTGCACTAAAGACTCTTCTTTAAGCGTGCCATGAAACTTGCACGATCTGCGGACCCGTCGTGACAGAACGCGTGTTACGCTGGTAATTCATGCTCGTGAGCGTTCAGACCAGTACAAACGACATTAACAGCCATCTAGGCGCTTTATTCGTGGCTCATGGCGCGTCGGCAATCATGTGGCACAGTTTCATACACGGTGATTTGCCATGGCTCTATGTCGGTTTTGTAATCAAAACGCTCCACGAGCGCTTTGATACGCGTAAGACGCTTCGTGCCGGCTGTGGGCTACTCGAGCATTAAGGCTTAATTTTACGACCGGCATATCGGTCGACTCGACGGGCGTTTCGATGTGCGACTGGTATTCCGGCGTTTTTGTTTATCAAAAGAAGAAAAAGAAATCTTAATGAAAATAATAAAATAAAACGAAATAAAGAAATTATAAAACAGGCCTCTGTACGTCCGGCGCTTCGTTTGCCTGAATACATTGCTTACGCTGCGCGGTGCCTGAAGCATGCATGTAGTGTATGGTCGGCGCGCGCATTACGCGACTAGCGGAACGGCACGTGGGGGGAATCGCAAGTGTATGTATTATTGGGAGTTCTACATGAAAGGCGATGGCATTCGATGTTAAAGAAGAGAGAACAGGCCAACGCTGGCAGTGTCAATACTGTGGTTGAGCGCGTCGAAAGACAATTACCCCCCCCCCCCCCCCAAACGTCTGCCTTCATACTCATGAAAAAGTTAAGGGCTCCATGGCACTCTGGAAAAGCCGCTGGAGTGCCCCAACGCCAGAAAGTTTTAGAACCCTTGGCTTAGCGTATTGAGAGAAGCGCTTTCACCCTGCGTAAGTGACGCGCTTTGGCGGTGGGTATTTCGCTACCCTGCTTTAGTGTGAGTCGCACTAATATTCGCATTCATAGTGCGGTCGGTTCTGCGGAGTTTTCTTTTTTTCCCCTTCTTTTTGCCATTGGCAGTTGAGCTTATTGCTCGTCAGTCATTTGCGCTCAGACGTTTCTGACCAAGCTGTTCCAAAGCAGGGTTACATTTTGTGTAGAAGTGGGCATAATTGTTTGTTAACGCTTAATGATATTAGCATCAATAGCATGTACATAGAGCGGTAACATGAAATATAATTATTATTGTCACCACTGCTGCGTTTCAGGATCTTGTAGTAGTCGACCTCCAACAAGCAAATTTGACATTGGAATGCAAGTCTGCACCAAGGTTGACGACGTGACAAGACACCAGCTGCTGACCTCTCCCTGGCGCCCTTCTCCAGATTATCCATTCACCGCTCAACGAGACTCAAAGAGAACGCGAAAGTTTCGGCTGGCATGGCTCGACCGGTATCGCTGGCTTAGCTACTCCGCTTTTAAAGAGGGGGGCATATTGCCGCGTTTGCGTACTTTTCTGTGGAATGGGAATTGGTAAAGGGCAACATGTTCAGACTGGCGCTCTTGTGGGAAGACCTTTCGCGGACTGGAAACATGCGCTTGAAGCGTTCAATGCCCACGAAAATACAAAATATCATCGTGACTGTCAAGTGGCAGCTGATGATTTTTTGAAGACATTTTCAGGCAGCGTTGCTTCAGTCGTTGTTCAGCTAGACCAAGGAAGACAATCACAAATCAATGAAAACAGGAGGAGGTTAGTGCCCATTGTCGAAACCGTTTTGTTTTGCGGGCGCCAAGGTTTGCCGCTTCGTAGCCATAGGGATAGTGGGCCGTTGGACCTAAGCACCCCTCCCGATGTGAATGAAGGAAATTTCAGAGCGCTTCTGCGCATGCGAGTGGACTGCGGTGACATAGCGCTTAAGAACCACCTTGTGACATGTCCCGGCAACGCGTCTTATATCAGCCCAACCATTCAGAATGCAATTGTTCAAATTTCTGCAGACCTTATTAGGGAGCGCCTAGCCTCAAATGTCAATGCTTCAGGTTGTTTTGCTATATTAGCGGATGAAACAACTGACAATTCTGGCATTGAACAACTGACTATTTGTGATAGGTATCTAAATAAGGAACGAAAGTGCATTGATGAGGTTTTCCTGGGTTTCGTTCCCGTGCAAGATCAAACCGGCAGGGGTCTCGCTGAAGAAATTATAAAATTCCTCTTTGAAATCGGTATCAACATGGAAAACCTCCGTGGACAAGGATACGATGGTGCCAGTTCAATGGCTGGGAGAATGAATGGAGTACAAGCGGCCGTGCGCGAAAAATACCCATCCGCCCTGTACATGCACTGCGCCAGCCACGCGCTCAACCTGGTGCTTTGCGCTGCCTGCTCTGTCGGGGATATACGGAACTGCTTTGGAACAGTGAAAGAAATAGCAAAATTTTTTAGGCAGTCTGCTACGCGCTCTGCTGCTCTGCCAGACACCATTGGCTCGATGTACCCGCAGTCGCAAAGAAAGCGGCTCCTGAATTTGTGTGAAACGCGCTGGGTAGAGAGGCACGACGCCCTTCTATCTTTTCTAGATTTGTTTGAAGCGGTCGTCTCAACGCTGGAAGACATCAAAACAAAAGGAAATTTGGAAAGGTCAACACAAGCAAACAACTTGTTACATGCGTTACTATCGCCATCATTTCTCGTTAGTGTACACATTGCTGAACACGTACTAGCACTGACAATGCCACTATCGAGAAAGCTGCAGGCGAAGGACGTTGACATTAGCGCGGCAATAGATGACATCGACGTAGTCCAAGAAGCAGTGCGAAAAATCCGTGAAGAGGCAGATAACTCCTTTGCGAAAATTTTTTCCAAAGCGGTAGATTTGGCCACCAAATTTGATGTGGTCATGTCCAATCGACGAAATGGCACACGCCAACGCAAGGCAGACTCCACAGCCGAGAGCCCCGAAGAATATTACCGCAGGAACGTGTTCATTCCTTTCATCGATTCTGTACTGGTTCAGCTGGATGAACGCTTTGTGCGCCACAGGGCAGTTATTGAATGTTTTAAGGTTGTAATTCCCTCCGTGATTCCGAAAGTGCGAGACATCAGAGAGGATAGCGCGGCAAAGCTAGTCCAGGCGTACAGTCATGATGTGGACGAAAGGGCAGCAATGGGAGAACTAAGACTCTGGTGGTGCAAATGGGAAAAAACCGAGCCAGCCATGCGCCCTAGCATAGGATCCGACGCCCTTCCACACTGTGACGAGAAATTTTATCCCAATCTCTACAGGCTCATTCAGATATTAGTAACACTACCTATCACCACCGCCTCAGCAGAGAGAAGCTTTTCGAGCCTGAGATTACTGAAAAACTACCTGCGCTCCACAATGTCTGAAGAACGTTTGACAGGGCTCGCACTTTTGTATTCTCACAAAGACATAAACATCAGCGCTTCCGAGGTAATCGACCGCTTTGGTCAAAGTCGTCGCCGTTTTGATTTTATCATTTAGGTTTTCGAAGTTCATTGTAATTTTGCTACCGTAAGCCTCATGTGGATGTACATGTGATCTGGACTTTAGCGTTGTGTTTTGTCATCTATTGTCTTTACTACAGTACAAAATGTAACATCATGACAGCGCATATCACTTTATTTTGTCCAGTCAACTACCGAGCCTTGATATGTTTGTTTGCCTACCGACATCGTCCTTTGCTAACTACTGCAGTTCAATAAAATATACTGTATGAAAATCAGTGGTTTCTGCCCATCTTGTACTAATCTATTGATCCCTTGGCCCCTCTTGGTTCAAATCAGCGTAATGTATTTGCTCCAGCGCAACCTTACAGAAACCATGTAAGTTCTACTAAACAGTTAGAAATAGAATGAAACTTTAAAAACGTGCAACAATGTCAACACTCAAAAGCGGTGCAATACGGGGCTCCGTTGAGCGTACTTAGTGACGTTACGAGCGCAGAAACCAAGCGAAAAGGCGATTACTTGAGGAAGAAGACGCACGTTCTGTTTTTCGCTGCCATACTATACGGATGTACCCCAAGTACTTCATAGCTGGATAGAAAACAACGTGCCATAATCCTTGCCTTCCTACTCCTCCCCCCTCGCGTTTTCGGTGCCCCCCCCCCCCGAAAAAAATTCCTGGCTACGCCACTGGCCCATGTGCTCAGATTTAGGTGCACGTTAAAGAACCCCACGTGGTCTAACTATCGGGGGGCCCTCCACTATGGCATCTCTCACATTCATATCGCGTTCTTTGGACGCAAAACCCCAACAGTTATTATAATAAGTATAACCGCTTTCTGTGCATCCAGAGAAGCCTAAGCAGTAGAAAAAAGCTCGGAAAACACGGAGACGAAAAGTAAGCAGGCGCTACAAGCTAGGTAACCTAGAACTAAACATTGCGAAATGCTATCATTCGACTGTCAAGTCATTAAATGTGCGCCAACTACTTCAAGATCTGCCATCGGCCGAGCCTTTCAACATGGTAAAAAATTTGCGCAGCTTGCGCTGAGTCGCGTAAGGCTGGGGCAGAGCAGAGCTGGTCGGCACTCGCCTGGTCCTGGCTTGACTAGGCACACGTTCATTCACACGTCCATGCACGAAGTGTTCACGCCATCACTTTGCGATTCACGAGTATCGGATAGGTATCGATCGGGTTTCATTGGGAATCACTTGGCAGTCACAGCACCAAGTACCTTACTTACCTTAATTAGATAAATTGGCCTAACTTGCAAATTCGTCGCTTGATCTCAATTAGCTTCCATCCCATGTCAAGGTAAGCTTAATTAGCTAATTGGTCGAGCTACCACTAGTTATATTCAGTTTTAATTAGTATTAGACTAAGCTCGGCGCATCTTACATAGTTCGGCATTACTAGCACACGAGAATCTCAGCTCGGCTAAATTAGGGCTATTTGAGGTGTGATTTCATTAGCTTAGTTATGCGTAGTTAATTAGGTTTTACAATGCTCAACATGGCTTAATAAGGCTTTTCTATGGTTACACTGGTTTAACTAGGCACAGCTGTTCTTAATTTTGCTTGACGTGGCCGCCCCGGCAGGATCATGGTTTCCTCTCTACATCGCGAACTGGACAAACGGCGGGCATAACATACTTGGTGTAAAAAAATGCGAAGGGAATAAATGAGTACGTTTGGCTGCCCTTCCGAATTCCCGGTGCAGTCGGGCACCGTTTTCTTTTTCCGATGCGTAAAACGAGTCGTTGCCATAGGATCGGGGAGTGACTAGCCATTTTAACGTTGCAGCTCGCCGGTCTTATCTTTGTCGCCGTTAGCAACGAACGCGGCAGGCCACGCCAAGTCGTGAAGCTTTGTGTTCTGAACTTTTTTCTTTTGTTTCTTTCCTTTTCTTTCTTGCCTTGACGCAACTCTTGACTTCGCGCGAGATTCAAAAGATAAAAGTCATGCGGCACGTGGTGGAAGACACGCGAACTAAACGCCGATGTCCGTGAAAGCTGGATCTGCTAACAGGCCCGCGACGTGGCGGAGAGGCTATGTCAACATGACCCGATGTGGGAGCGGCCCGCTACTTGTTAGTTCACGCCCTGAAGGACCTAAATAAAATTATTCCATTCCATTCAATTCCATATCGTTAAATCTTGTCCAGCGTAAGCGCGGCCATTTCAAGAAGAAGAATGAAGCTGTTTTTTTTTTGTCTATGTACTTTTCCGTCCAGTGCCTTAGGTTGGTCCTAAGCCTTAGAGTTACCTTAGCCTGTCTCGTATTACGGTTCACGCAAAGGGGTTTACGGAATGCCGGGTTATCAGACGATGGTATTGACATCTTGCGACCCTTCATGCAGCCACAATCATAGACACGTTTGTTTGTTTTCGCCTACTGTCCTTGAGGAGAAGAGTTTTAAAAGGAAACTTTTTCGATATTAGGAAGCTGCCGCAAATTTGCCCCAGCAGGGAAGCAAAATGCACCAAGTTTTTGCAATTACATTTCTATGCTTGTCTGGTTCATCTCGGGCCTGCCAGATGGCACCACTTATCCGGCCTCTCCAGTTTACTGCTGCGGTAACCGATATAACGCTAACGCAAAGAAGTTTGCGGGGAGTCTAAAACTCTATATTATTTCATGTTGTGTTGCTAAGTTGATAGTGTCATATTGTTCACTTCCATCACCTAGTTATACTTTTCCCCCTTTTTCTCCGGAACGTGCCCCTATCGGGACGAGAACTGATCTGCGAATGTGTTCATGATCGAACTGCCCGAATGATCGAGGTTGATATTTGTGTTATCTAGTTTTTCCGTGTTGATGCCCATAGAAGAGTGTCCGCGGCAAACTGCTATCACGTACTGTTGTTATCAGTCTATGTATTCACGGCAGAAACTCTACGCATTGCATTTTGGTAGATACTCCGCCGCAGAAGTATTTGCTCTATAAGTGGACTGATATGGACAATGCATAACCGAATAATACAAATACAATGAAAAGCAGAGTAGCGCTTGTAAAAGCACTTTTCACTGCGTATATGCAAACGTGGTGCTGAAAAGCACACATGCGCAGTCGGTTCCCTTCAAATTGAGGTTAAATAAAAGCTTTTTGATGAACCCAACAAACCACACCGTCTTCCTCAGATCTACCGAAATGACCCGGATGTGGAGCTCCCAAAGTAAAGTTTCTTAAAGCTTGCAGAAACGTTTTCTCTGGATATAAACAAATAACTAAAAAATTACTAAGGACCAAGAGCCCCAGCCTGTCATTGCGGGACCAACGATTTTTATAAAAACACTATCAAAACAAAACAGCCCAAACTGATTCCCAGAATACTCCTGTGGGAGCAAAGTACTTCGGAAAAAAAAAATGCGAACAGTCAAGCTTCGCGAACAGTCAAGATTATTCCAGAGCTTGCGCGACCACCAGAGATATGGCTGGAAAGTTCGAGGCGTGATGTATTAAGGACGGTGAGTCCCAACTATGAGCAGTTTATCGACGGCCGACGCTCTACTCACCGCCATCAGTGTACGTACAGCCTGCATTGCTCGCTTGCAGTTTAACATTGTTTGCCGGCCGCAAGTTCGGCCAAATAAAGAGTTACGTATTTTCGAGTTCTGCTGGAGTCTTCTGCACCGTCACGACCACGTGACAATACGCACAGCGCTTTACGTATGATCAGCGCTCCCGGAAATATGAGAATTCGTGGCCTACGTGTTGTGCAATGAGGAGCAATGCATGTACTGTGGTGCCCTAGAGCGTTGTCACTCGAGTAGCGTGGAGATCTGCCATATTTTAGCTTAGTGAGGGTTTCCCTGGGCAAGATGTATAGCCGCAGCCACAGATAGTATGACTTACGTACAGTAAGCGGTGTACTCCCCCTTCAGTTGTATAAAAGCGCAAGCAAATGAAAGACACAGACAGTGACAGCGAACGAAATTAAGTTACGCTCACACATTGCGCTTGTGTTTATCGTTATCTTCCTAATTATTAACCGATAGATCTTAAAAAACGTTTTCTCTATTCAAAGTGGCGCAGCAATTCACTGCTAGCATTTCCCATACATGTTTGTTGCAGCATGCATGGATTCAATTCCTCCTTTTGATTATGGAACGCTGCTGTAGCAGCAACAGCTCAAGCGAGTAGGCCGGAATAGTTGTGTTGCTTTAAGTGGCTGGAAATAAATGTTGATGGAACTGGAAGCTGCCTTTCGTAAAGTGTTTTGACTGAATGACAGATTGTGAGTGAAAGTGAAGAGTAATACATTTAAAAGGTCCTCTGAGCAACCTCTGAAGATACAAAGTACGAGCCCATTGTTCTCTCTTGGCGGTTCCCGTCTTTTTGTCACAATTCGTGATGTCCTCAGTCTGTTCACGTAACGTCATGGGCGAGGCCAGGGCGGGAGCGGCACACCGGTGAATTTAATTCACCGATGCGCCGCTCCTGTCCCTGGCTACACCACTGGATTTAAGTGCATGAATTTGTCTCGCATGTGCATTTAGATGTCCAAATGCTAAACAGAAAAAAACTGCTTCATCTTTCTGAAGAGTAGCCGAGAAATTAACTAGAAACCTTATGGCGAGGTCCCTGGGAAAATCGTTTTTCTTTTAAATTGCATGTTGTTGGAACGTTCCAGGGACGGTTTTTTTTCTCTTCTTATTTCTTTTTATTTCATTTTTATTTTTTTGTGCAGTTGAGTTCTTTCAGGGAGTTCGAATATGTCTCAATGAAAACTTTCAAGGATATTTTCAGGATGTGTGTGCTTTGTTGGGAGGTATTGCTCTTTAGCTCATAAGCAAATGTCAAAAAATATTTGGCGTGATTATGCCCGAGGTTATGCACCTTCCCAATGATGGAACTCTGTACTTACGTCTCGCTGCATGCGATACTCTTTCTGATTAGTGAACGTTGTATACAGACCCATTCAACCTCGGCCAAATGAACGTGTACAGAACAATTCCCCAAAACACGCGGCAGCAATGAAAAAAAGAAAATGTTATGGCATGTTTTTTGTAAAGCCATGCAGCAATGTAGTATAAGGCATGTAAAATTATTAATGGCCTCCTACAAAGAGGGTAGGCAAAAGAAGGACCAAATTGGCTGCTGTTCCTAAAGCACAGAACCACCGTAAGTTCGTGCCTCGATATTTGACGCATAATTGCAGCGGGAGTTTATGGATAACGTTACAATGCAGTTAGCTAATCGAGAACAGCCAAAAAAAACAAAAAAAAACAAAACAATATGATACATAAGGAACATCTCACCTCTGCTACTGTCGGTGGTTGGAAGTGTGTTCTTGAGTGAGACAGCAGTGAAGCTGCCTTATATACCGAATGTGACGCGGAAGTAACGAGGAATTTGAATTGCGTCGGGTGTTGGTTTTTCCCGTCGCGTGAGGAGTTCACTGTCAGTGAGGTTGCACAGTGTCACGACAACCACGGACGTTCGGTATGTAGTATAGATGTATGAAAGGTGTCAAGAGAACGTTCGGATGGTTAGGTGAAAAGTGATGCTGCCCAAGTGGATGTGACTGCTAGGTTAGTACAAGTGTCTGTCGAGCAGTCATTGTTTAGTAATTGGTTCACTGGAATTAATCGTTCTCTGGAGTTTGTGAAAACATGGTTACTTCGATTGTTGATGTCAAAGTTTGGACCTGCAAAGCATTCAGTTACATACTAGGCTTTTCATAGGAAGAA
>JALIZH010023603.1:0-11376 GCA_030522465.1 Rhipicephalus appendiculatus | reverse complement strand
TGGAAATCATGAATTGTCATGTAAGATATGACTTGCATGCCACGCTCATGGCGTGCTCGCGGCCGTTTCGTTAGCTTGAGATACACCAAATTTGGTACTGAGTGACGTGACTTTATGATGAACATAAATGACTAGTGGTAATATGAAAATCATGACTTGTCATGTGCGACATGACGCATGCCACGCTCATGGAGCGCTCGCAGCCGTTTCGTTAGCCTGATATACACCAAATTTGGTATTGAGTGACGTCACTGTATGACGAACATAAATGATACCTGGTAATATGGAAATCATGACTTGTCATGTACGACATGACTTGCATGCCACGCTCATGGCGTGCTCGCGGCCGTTTCGTTAGCTTGAGATACACCAAATTTGGTATTGAGTGACGTGACTGTATGATGAACTAAATGACAAGTGGTAATATGGAAATCATGACATGTCATGAGCGACATGACTTGCATGCCACGCTCATGGCGCGCTCGCCACCGTTTAGTTAGCTTGATATATACCAAACTTGGTTTTGAGTGACGTGACTGTATGACGAACATAAATGGCAAGTCGTAATATGGAAATCATGACTTGTCATGTGCGACATGACTTGCATGCCACGCTCATGGAGCGCTCGCGGCCGTTTCGTTAGCCTGATATACACCAAATTTGGTATTGAGTGACGGGACTGTATGACGAACATGAATGATAACTGGTAATATGGAAATCATGTCTTGTCATGTACGACATGACTTGCATGCCACGCTCATGGCGTGCTCGCGGCCGTTTCGTTAGCTTGAGATACACCAAATTTGGTATTGATTGACGTGACTGTATGATGAACATAAATGACAAGTGGTAATATGGAAATCATGACGTGTCATGAGCGACATTACTTGCATGCCACGCTCATGGCGTGCTCGCGGCCGTTTCGTTAGCTTGATATACACAAAATTTTGTATTGAGTGGCATGACTGTATGACGAACATAAATGACAAGTGGTAATATGGAAATCATGACGTGTCATGAGCGACATGACTTGCATGCCACGCTCATGGCGTGCTCGCGGCTGTTTCGTTAGCTTGATATATACCAAACTTGGTATTGAGTGACGTGACTGTATGACGAACATAAATGGCAAGTGGTAATATGGAAATCACGACTTGTCATGTGCGACATGACTTGCATGCCACGCTCATGGAGCGCTCGCGGCCGTTTTGTTAGCCTGATATACACCAAATTTGGTATTGAGTGACGGGACTGTATGACGAACATGAATGATAACTGGTAATATGGAAATCATGTCTTGTCATGTACGACATGACTTGCATGCCACGGTCATGGCGTGCTCGCGGCCGTTTCGTTTGCTTGAGATACACCAAATTTGGTATTGAGTGACGTGACTGTATGATGAACATAAATGACAAGTGGCAATATGGAAATCATGACATGTCATGAGCGACATGACTTGCATGCCACTCTCATGGCGTGCTCGCGGCCGTTTCGTTAGCTTGATATACACCAAATTTGGTATTGAGTGGCATGACTGTATGACGAACATAAATGACAAGTGGTAATATGGAAATCATGACATGTCATGAGCGACATGACTTGCCTGCCACTCTCATGGCGTGCTCGCGGCCGTTTCGTTAGCTTGATATACACCAAATTTGGTACTGAGTGGCATGACTGTATGACGAACATAAATGACAAGTGGTAATATGGAAATCATGACATGTCATGAGCGACATGACTTGCATGCCACGCTCATGGCGTGCTCGCGGCCGTTTCGTTAGCTTGAGATACACTAAATTTGGTACTGAGTGACGTGACTATGATGAACACAAATGACAAGTGGTAATATGGAAATCATGACATGTCATGAGCGACATGACTTGCATTCCACGCTCATGGCGCGCTCGCGGCCGTTTCGTTAGCTTGATATACACTACACTTGGTATTGAGTGACGTGACTGTATGACGAACATAAATGACTTGTGGTAATATAAAAATCATGACTTGTCGTGCGCGACATGACTTGCATGCCACGCTCATGGAGCGCTCGCAGCCGTTTCGTTAGCCTGATATACACCTAATTTGGTATTGAGTGACGTGACTCTATGACGAACATAAATTATAACTGGTGATATGAAAATCATGACTTTTCATGTGCGACATGACTTGCATGCCACGCTCATGGAGCGCTCGCGGCCGTTTCGTTAGCCTGATATACACCAAATTTGGTATTGAGTCACGGGACTGTATGACGAACATGAATGATAACTGGTAATATGGAAATCATGTCTTGTCATGTACGACATGACTTGCATGCCACGCTCATGGCGTGCTCGCGGCCGTTTCGTTAGCTTGAGATACACCAAATTTGGTATTGAGTGACGTGACTGTATGATGAAAATAAATGACAAGTGGTAATATGGAAATCATGACGTGTCATGAGCGACATGACTTGCATGCCACGCATATGGCGTGCTCGCGGCCGTTTCGTTAGCTTGATATACACCAAATTTGGTATTGAGTGGCATGACTGTATGACGAACATAAATGACAAGTGGTAATATGGAAATCATGACATGTCATGAGTGACATGACTTGCATGCCACGCTCATGGAGCGCTCGCGGCCGTTTCGTTAGCCTGATATACACCAAATTCGGTATTGAGTGACGTGACTGTATGACGAACATAAATGACTAGTGGTAATATGAAAATCATGACTTGTCATGTGCGACATGACTTGCATGCCACGCTCATGGAGCGCTCGCAGCCGTTTCGTTAGCCTGATATACACCAAATTTGGTATTGAGTGACGTGACTGTATGACGAACATAAATGATAACTGGTAATATGGAAATCATGACTTGTCATGTACGACATGACTTGCATGCCACGCTCATGGCGTGCTCGCGGCCGTTTCGTTAGCTTGAGATACACCAAATTTGGTGTTGAGTGACGTGACTGTATGATGAACATAAATGACAAGTGGTAATATGGAAATCATGACGTGTCATGAGCGACATGACTTGCATGCCACGCTCATGGCGTGCTCGCGGCCGTTTCGTTAGCTTGATATACACCAAATTTGGTATTGAGTGGCATGACTGTATGACGAACATAAATGACAAGTGGTAATATGGAAATCATGACATGTCATGAGCGACATGACTTGCATGCCACGCTCATGGAGCGCTCGCGGCCGTTTCGTTAGCCTGATATACACCAAATTTGGTATTGAGTGACGTGACTGTATGATGAACATAAATGATAACTGGTAATATGGAAATCATGAATTGTCATGTAAGACATGACTTGCATGCCACGCTCAAGGCGTGCTCGCGGCCGTTTCGTTAGCTTGAGATACACTAAATTTGGTACTGAGTGACGTGACTGTATGATGAACATAAATGACAAGTGGTAATATGGAAATCATGACATGTCATGAGCGACATGACTTGCATTCCACGCTGATGGCGCGCTCGCGGCCGTTTCGTTAGCTCGATATACACTACACTTGGTATTCAGTGACGTGACTGTATGACGAACATAAATGACAAGTGGTAATATGGAAATCATGACATGTCATGAGCGACATGACTTGCATGCCACGCTCATGGCGCGCTCGCCACCGTTTCGTTAGCTTGATGTATCCCAAACTTGGTATTGAGTGACGTGACTGTATGACGAACATAAATGGCAAGTGGTAATATGGAAATCATGACTTGTCATGTGCGACATGACTTGCATGCCACGCTCATGGAGCGCTCGAAGGCGTTTCGTTAGCCTGATATACACCAAATTTGGTATTGAGTGACGTGACTGTATGACGAACATAAATGATAACTGGTAATATGGAAATCATGACTTGTCATGTACGACATGACTTGCATGCAACGCTCATGGCGTGCTCGCGGCCGTTTCGTTAGCTTGATATACACCAAATTTGGTATTGAGTGACGTGACTGTATGATGAACATAAATGATAACTGGTAATATGGAAATCATGAATTGTCATGAAAGACATGACTTGCATGCCACGCTCATGGCGTGCTCGCGGCCGTTTCGTTAGCTTGAGATACACTAAATTTGGTACTGAGTGACGTGACTGTATGACGAACATAAATGACAAGTGGTAATATGGAAATCATGAAATGTCATGTACGACATGACTTGCATGCCACGCTCATGGCGTGCTCGCGGCCGTTTCCTTAGCTTGAGATACACCAAATTTGGTATTGAGTGGCGTGACTGTATGATGAACATAAATGACAAGTGGTAATATGGAAATCATGACATGTCATGAGCGACATGACTTGCATGGCACGCTCATGGCGCGCTCGCTACCGTTTCGTTAGCTTGATATATACCAAACTTGGTATTGAGTGACGTGACTGTACGACGAACATAAATGGCAAGTGGTAATATGGAAATCATGACTTCATGTGCGACATGACTTGCATGCCACGCTCATGGAGCGCTCGCGGCCGTTTCGTTAGCCTGATATACACCAAATTTGGTATTGAGTCACGGGACTGTGTGACGAACATGAATGATAACTGGTAATATGGAAATCATGTCTTGTCATGTTCGACATGACTTGCATGCCACGCTCATGGCGTGCTCGCGGCCGTTTCGTTAGCTTGAGATGCACCAAATTTGGTATTGAGGGACGTGACTGTATGATGAACATAAATGACAAGTGGTAATGTGGAAATCATGACGTGTCATGAGCGATATGACTTGCATGCCACGCTCATGGCGTGCTCGCGGCCGTTTCGTTAGCTTGATATACACCAAATTTGGTATTGAGTGGCATGACTGTATGACGAACATAAATAAGTGGTAATATGGAAATCATGACATGTCATGAGCGACATGACTTGCATGCCACGCTCATGGAGCGCTCGCGGCCGTTTCGTTAGCCTGATATACACCAAATTTGGTATTGAGTGACGGGACTGTATGACGAACATGAATGATAACTGGTAATATGGAAATCATGTCTTGTCATGTACGACATGACGCATGCCACGCTCATGGCGTGCTCGCGGCCGTTTCGTTAGCTTGAGATACACCAAATTTGGTACTGAGTGACGTGACTGTATGATGAACATAAATGACAAGTGGTAATATGGAAATCATGACATGTCATGAGCGACATGACTTGCATGCCACTCTCATGGCGTGCTCGCGGCCGTTTCGTTAGCTTGATATACACCAAATTTGGTATTGAGTGGCATGACTGTATGACGAACATAAATGACAAGCGGTAATATGGAAATCATGACATGTCGTGAGCGACATGACTTGCATGCCACGCTCATGGAGCGCTCGCCGCCGTTTCGTTAGCTTGAGATACACCAAATTTGGTACTGAGTGACGTGACTGTATGATGAACATAAATGACAAGTGGTAATATGGAAATCATGACGTCATGAGCGACATGACTTGCATGCCACTCTCATGGCGTGCTCGCGGCCGTTTCGTTAGCTTGATATACACCAAATTTGGTATTGAGTGGCATGACTGTATGACGAACATAAATGACAAGTGGTAATATGGAAATCATGACATGTCGTGAGCGACATGACTTACATGCCACGCTCATGGAGCGCTCGCCGCCGTTTCGTTAGCCTGATATACACCAAATTTGGTATTGAGTGACGTGACTGTATGATGAACATAAATGATAACTGGTAATATGGAAATCATGAATTGTCATGTAAGATATGACTTGCATGCCACGCTCATGGCGTGCTCGCGGCCGTTTCGTTAGCTTGAGATACACCAAATTTGGTACTGAGTGACGTGACTTTATGATGAACATAAATGACTAGTGGTAATATGAAAATCATGACTTGTCATGTGCGACATGACGCATGCCACGCTCATGGAGCGCTCGCAGCCGTTTCGTTAGCCTGATATACACCAAATTTGGTATTGAGTGACGTCACTGTATGACGAACATAAATGATACCTGGTAATATGGAAATCATGACTTGTCATGTACGACATGACTTGCATGCCACGCTCATGGCGTGCTCGCGGCCGTTTCGTTAGCTTGAGATACACCAAATTTGGTATTGAGTGACGTGACTGTATGATGAACTAAATGACAAGTGGTAATATGGAAATCATGACATGTCATGAGCGACATGACTTGCATGCCACGCTCATGGCGCGCTCGCCACCGTTTAGTTAGCTTGATATATACCAAACTTGGTTTTGAGTGACGTGACTGTATGACGAACATAAATGGCAAGTCGTAATATGGAAATCATGACTTGTCATGTGCGACATGACTTGCATGCCACGCTCATGGAGCGCTCGCGGCCGTTTCGTTAGCCTGATATACACCAAATTTGGTATTGAGTGACGGGACTGTATGACGAACATGAATGATAACTGGTAATATGGAAATCATGTCTTGTCATGTACGACATGACTTGCATGCCACGCTCATGGCGTGCTCGCGGCCGTTTCGTTAGCTTGAGATACACCAAATTTGGTATTGATTGACGTGACTGTATGATGAACATAAATGACAAGTGGTAATATGGAAATCATGACGTGTCATGAGCGACATTACTTGCATGCCACGCTCATGGCGTGCTCGCGGCCGTTTCGTTAGCTTGATATACACAAAATTTTGTATTGAGTGGCATGACTGTATGACGAACATAAATGACAAGTGGTAATATGGAAATCATGACGTGTCATGAGCGACATGACTTGCATGCCACGCTCATGGCGTGCTCGCGGCTGTTTCGTTAGCTTGATATATACCAAACTTGGTATTGAGTGACGTGACTGTATGACGAACATAAATGGCAAGTGGTAATATGGAAATCACGACTTGTCATGTGCGACATGACTTGCATGCCACGCTCATGGAGCGCTCGCGGCCGTTTTGTTAGCCTGATATACACCAAATTTGGTATTGAGTGACGGGACTGTATGACGAACATGAATGATAACTGGTAATATGGAAATCATGTCTTGTCATGTACGACATGACTTGCATGCCACGGTCATGGCGTGCTCGCGGCCGTTTCGTTTGCTTGAGATACACCAAATTTGGTATTGAGTGACGTGACTGTATGATGAACATAAATGACAAGTGGCAATATGGAAATCATGACATGTCATGAGCGACATGACTTGCATGCCACTCTCATGGCGTGCTGGCGGCCGTTTCGTTAGCTTGATATACACCAAATTTGGTATTGAGTGGCATGACTGTATGACGAACATAAATGACAAGTGGTAATATGGAAATCATGACTTGTCATGTGCGACATGACTTGCATGCCACGCTCATGGAGCGCTCGAAGGCGTTTCGTTAGCCTGATATACACCAAATTTGGTATTGAGTGACGTGACTGTATGATGAACATAAATGATAACTGGTAATATGGAAATCATGAATTGTCATGTAAGACATGACTTGCATGCCACGCTCATGGCGTGCTCGCGGCCGTTTCGTTAGCTTGAGATACACTAAATTTGGTACTGAGTGACGTGACTATGATGAACACAAATGACAAGTGGTAATATGGAAATCATGACATGTCATGAGCGACATGACTTGCATTCCACGCTCATGGCGCGCTCGCGGCCG
Source organism: Rhipicephalus appendiculatus (assembly GCA_030522465.1). NCBI lineage: Eukaryota > Metazoa > Arthropoda > Arachnida > Ixodida > Ixodidae > Rhipicephalus > Rhipicephalus appendiculatus. Next base: position 3,751 of record JALIZH010023603.1, on the reverse strand, counting down.
TTTCGTTAGCTTGATATACACTACACTTGGTATTGAGTGACGTGACTGTATGACGAACATAAATGACTAGTGGTAATATAAAAATCATGACTTGTCGTGTGCGACATGACTTGCATGCCACGCTCATGGAGCGCTCGCAGCCGTTTCGTTAGCCTGATATACACCTAATTTGGTATTGAGTGACGTGACTGTATGACGAACATAAATTATAACTGGTGATATGAAAATCATGACTTTTCATGTGCGACATGACTTGCATGCCACGCTCATGGAGCGCTCGCGGCCGTTTCGTTAGCCTGATATACATCAAATTTGGTATTGAGTGACGTGACTGTATGACGAACATGAATGATAACTGGTAATATGGAAATCATGTCTTGTCATGTACGACATGACTTGCATGCCACGCTCATGGCGTGCTCGCGGCCATTTCGTTAGCTTGAGATACACCAAATTTGGTATTGAGTGACGTGACTGTATGATGAACATGAATGATAACTGGTAATATGGAAATCATGTCTTGTCATGTACGACATGACTTGCATGCCACGCTCATGGCGTGCTCGCGGCCGTTTCGTTAGCCTGATATACACCAAATTTGGTATTGAGTGACGTGACTGTATGGCGAACATAAATGATAACTGGTGATATGGAAATCATGACTTGTCATGTACGACATGACTTGCATGCCACGCTCATGGCGTGCTCGCGGCCGTTTCGTTAGCTTGATACACCAAATTTGGTATTGAGTGACGTGACTGTATGATGAACATAAACGACAAGTGGTAATATGGAAATCATGACATGTGAGCGACATGACTTGCATGCCACGCTCATGGAGCGCTCGCGGCCGTTTCGTTAGCCTGATATACACCAAATTTGGTATTGAGTGACGTGACTGTATGGTGAACATAAATGACAAGTGGTAATATGGAAATCATGACATGTCATGAGCGACATGACTTGCATGGCACGCTCATGGCGCGCTCGCCACCGTTTCGTTAGCTTGATATATACCAAATTTGGTATTGAGTGACGTGACTGTATGATGAACATAAATGATAACTGGTAATATGGAAATCTTGAATTGTCATGTAAGACATGACTTGCATGCCACGCTCATGGCGTGCTCGCGGCCGTTTCGTTAGCTTGAGATACACCTAAATTTGGTACTGAGTGACGTGACTATGATGAACACAAATGACAAGTGGTAATATGGAAATCATGACATGTCATGAGCGACATGACTTGCATTCCACGCTCATGGCGCGCTCGCGGCCGTTTCGTTAGCTTGATATACACTACACTTGGTATTGAGTGACGTGACTGTATGACGAACATAAATGACTTGTGGTAATATAAAAATCATGACTTGTCGTGCGCGACATGACTTGCATGCCACGCTCATGGAGCGCTCGCAGCCGTTTCGTTAGCCTGATATACACCTAATTTGGTATTGAGTGACGTGACTTATGACGAACATAAATTATAACTGGTGATATGAAAATCATGACTTTTCATGTGCGACATGACTTGCATGCCACGCTCATGGAGCGCTCGCGGCCGTTTCGTTAGCCTGATATACACCAAATTTGGTATTGAGTCACGGGACTGTATGACGAACATGAATGATAACTGGTAATATGGAAATCATGTCTTGTCATGTACGACATGACTTGCATGCCACGCTCATGGCGTGCTCGCGGCCGTTTCGTTAGCTTGAGATACACCAAATTTGGTATTGAGTGACGTGACTGTATGATGAAAATAAATGACAAGTGGTAATATGGAAATCATGACGTGTCATGAGCGACATGACTTGCATGCCACGCATATGGCGTGCTCGCGGCCGTTTCGTTAGCTTGATATACACCAAATTTGGTATTGAGTGGCATGACTGTATGACGAACATAAATGACAAGTGGTAATATGGAAATCATGACTTGTCATGTACGACATGACTTGCATGCCACGCTCATGGAGCGCTCGCGGCCGTTTCGTTAGCCTGATATACACCAAATTCGGTATTGAGTGACGTGACTGTATGACGAACATAAATGACTAGTGGTAATATGGAAAATCATGACTTGTCATGTGCGACATGACTTGCATGCCACGCTCATGGAGCGCTCGCAGCCGTTTCGTTAGCCTGATATACACCAAATTTGGTATTGAGTGACGTGACTGTATGACGAACATAAATGATAACTGGTAATATGGAAATCATGACTTGTCATGTACGACATGACTTGCATGCCACGCTCATGGCGTGCTCGCGGCCGTTTCGTTAGCTTGAGATACACCAAATTTGGTGTTGAGTGACGTGACTGTATGATGAACATAAATGACAAGTGGTAATATGGAAATCATGACGTGTCATGAGCGACATGACTTGCATGCCACGCTCATGGCGTGCTCGCGGCCGTTTCGTTAGCTTGATATACACCAAATTTGGTATTGAGTGGCATGACTGTATGACGAACATAAATGACAAGTGGTAATATGGAAATCATGACATGTCATGAGCGACATGACTTGCATGCCACGCTCATGGAGCGCTCGCGGCCGTTTCGTTAGCCTGATATACACCAAATTTGGTATTGAGTGACGTGACTGTATGATGAACATAAATGATAACTGGTAATATGGAAATCATGAATTGTCATGTAAGACATGACTTGCATGCCACGCTCAAGGCGTGCTCGCGGCCGTTTCGTTAGCTTGGAGATACACTAAATTTGGTACTGAGTGACGTGACTGTATGATGAACATAAATGACAAGTGGTAATATGGAAATCATGACATGTCATGAGCGACATGACTTGCATTCCACGCTGATGGCGCGCTCGCGGCCGTTTCGTTAGCTCGATATACACTACACTTGGTATTCAGTGACGTGACTGTATGACGAACATAAATGACTAGTGGTAATATGAAAATCATGACTTGTCATGTGCGACATGACTTGCATGCCACGCTCATGGAGCGCTCGCAGCCGTTTCGTTAGCCTGATATACACCAAATTTGGTATTGAGTGACGTGACTGTATGAGGAACATAAACGATAACTAGTAATATGGAAATCATGACTTGTCATGTACGACATGACTTGCATGCCACGCTCATGGCGTGCTCGCGGCCGTTTCGTTAGCTTGAGATACACCAAATTTGGTATTGAGTGACGTGACTGTATGATGAACATAAATGACAAGTGGTAATATGGAAATCATGACATGTCATGAGCGACATGACTTGCATGCCACGCTCATGGCGCGCTCGCCACCGTTTCGTTAGCTTGATGTATCCCAAACTTGGTATTGAGTGACGTGACTGTATGACGAACATAAATGGCAAGTGGTAATATGGAAATCATGACTTGTCATGTGCGACATGACTTGCATGCCACGCTCATGGAGCGCTCGAAGCCGTTTCGTTAGCCTGATATACACCAAATTTGGTATTGAGTGACGTGACTGTATGACGAACATAAATGATAACTGGTAATATGGAAATCATGACTTGTCGTACGACATGACTTGCATGCCACGCTCATGGCGTTCTCGCGGCCGTTTCGTTAGCTTGAGATACACCAAATTTGGTATTGAGTGACGTGACTGTATGACGAACATAAATGGCAAGTGCTAATATGGAAATCATGACTTGTCATGTGCGACATGACTTCCATGCCACGCTCATGGAGCGCTCGCGGCCGTTTTGTTAGCCTGATATACACCAAATTTGGTATTGAGTGA
>JALIZH010023602.1:0-27514 GCA_030522465.1 Rhipicephalus appendiculatus | reverse complement strand
AAGCGGCCATAATTTGACAGGATTTGCTTACAGCCCTACTGAAAAAATCCGCATACCGTCATACGGAAAACATACGGATTCCGCATACTTTCCGTATAAAATATATGGATTTTGTACGGACGTATACTGATGCTTACGGAAATTGTAAGGAACATACGGAAGCATCATATGGTACATAAGGAATTTCGTATGGGCGTACGGATGTGGCCATAAGGAACATACGGATGCCGTATCTGTTATGCGGATAGACTCATACGGCTATACGGAATATACGGAAAGAACAAACGGAATCCGTATGGGCTATGCGGAAAGATCCACGTGGCAATAGTAGTATACGGAAAGCATGGTGTTCTACGTGAAACCATGACCATAGGCGAGCGCACCATAGGCGGGGGGGGGGGGAGGGGCGCCCCCTTTTTCCTCTTGTCACTTAAGAGGGAGGGGCCGCCTTCCCTCATAGCCTCCTCTATACAATTCTGTGCCCGTCAAACGATCCCTCGGCGACCGTCGTCTTTCCCTCTCACCCACCATGGTATTACGCTACATTCCACCGCGGCGCGGCGCCACCTACATTGAGCTTGTCTTTCGTGGCTTGAGGCGCTCCTGACAGTGTATCGGACGCTGCCGTGTGTGTGTGTGTGTGCCTGCAGGAAAGGTTTATAATCTGCAGGATCTCGTAACGCCTTGGGAACCCGGAGGTGCATGACGCGACCTGCCACAACGCTAGTTACGTCGGAGAACCACCTATTTTTGTGTCACCATGGACTTTGCTTGCTCGACCACGTTTCCCGCTTGCTTGGCATTACAGCTTCGAAGGTTTACCCGCCAGTGAGAATGCCATGCCTTCATTGCAGTTAAGGATGGCGGGTCAATGCGATTGCCTCGCAACGGCAGGACCTGTGTGAGAGATTGTGCTATTAAGGCGAAAGCCTTTAATGTCTCATGCTCACGTCCGTCCGGTGTCCGTCCGGTGTCCATCCGACCTCCGTCCGGCGTCCGTCCGTCCGTCCGTCTGTCTGTCTGTCTGTTCGTCCATCCATCCATCCGTATGTCCGTCCGTCCGTCCGTCCGTCCATCAGAGCTCTGGCACGGAGCCAGGTGGCCGCCGGGATGCGCAGACGGACGACGGTAGCGTCGGACTCTATAGCGCTCGCGCTTTGCTTGCGTAGCGTCGCTGTGCCCAGAGTTTGCAATCATTCTGACCGGCTCCGTCTCAATGGACCCAGGCGTTCACGGAATACACTTTCCAATTTACAAAGGGTCCGTTAATTTAAGAGCTGTAACGCGGATCGCGTTTGCACGATGCGCGAAGCGCGAGAAAATACTAACGCATGTGAACGGAGGAAGATGAGTCTCGCGTCTCGCTGCAATTCGCGGTAAAAAATTAAAGAAGAAAACACGCACCCATTCGGTTTGTGTCTTATCCCACTGAGAGTGTAAAAGAAAACAGACATGGCATAATCAGTGGAATGGCCACACACTTTCGCCGAACACACTTTGAAATGTACAAAGTGTCCTTCAATTTTTTCTACAACCTCATAATATTTAGCATGGTCAGTGGTGGCAGACGTGAAGAAGTGCGTATGTGGTGGTGCGTGCCAGTACAGTGGTGTCGTGTCGTTTCGCATACAGTGCACATTGTTTGTACTTATTCTGCATACGTAGGTACGCGTGCAGAATAAAGGTTCAGTTTTATTGCCAGTGTGAATGCCAGGCCTTCATTGTAGATAAGGGTGGAAGATTAGTGCCATTCCGTTTGCAGTGCCGCGTGAGATCTGCTGCTGTTTCTACATTCTCGTCATATCTGGCATGGTCAATGGCGGCAAGTGTGAACAAGTGCATGTGTTGTGGCGTGTGCCAGGGTGTCGTGTCATCTGACAGTGTGCATTGTTTATGCTTATTCTGATTGGTCTGTGCCCGGGTGTCGTGTCGCCTGACACTGCTCATTGTTTATGCTTACTCTGCGTGTGAGAACTGCCACTGTTTCTGCATTCTCGACACATAGAGCATAACCAGTGGTGGCAGACGTGAACAAGTGTGTGTGTGGTGATGTGTGCCAGGGTGTCGTCTTGTCTTACAGTGCGCATTGTTTGTGGTTATTCTGGTGGTGCATGCGAGGGTGTTGTCGTCTGACAGTGCACATTGTTTAGGCTTGTTCTGCGCGTACATGTGCAGAATAAACATTATTCAGTTTACTTTGATCTCTCGATTAAGCTGTCCTCAAACAAGTTCTGACTTAATGGAAGACCTTGCCTGCATTGTATGGACTCGCTAAACCAAAATGACTATGGTATTATGGCATCCATAATACCACATTTCCGTATATATGGAAGCCGTATATACGGAGGATACGGATCCGTATAATCCATATATATGGATTATGTGGATCCGTACCATGCGGATCCGTATCATGCGGATCCGTATCATGCGCATCCGTAATACCATAATTCCATATGTACGGATCCGTATCTTCCGTACATACGGATTTTTTCACTAGGGAGGCGTGCATTCTAGCCAGGATTTGACTGAGAGTGTACAGTTCGTTCTGCTAGGCACACAGCATCTGGTGTAATGTTTGATTTTAGAGCACCGTTCAGATCTGAAGGTCGATCGTCAGGATATGGGCCGTCTTTTTCCCCGAAATGCTCCTCAGAAAACAATGCTTTTAGAAACTATGGTTATGAAGGCAATTGATGCGTGAGCGATGCGCTTATGGTTGAATTGTTGTGCTTCAGGTTGCAAAACCCAATAATAATCTTTGAGATGAGGGTCTGTTAACGCCTAAGATAGTGCTAGTTCGCTGTGTGTGAACCAAAGTTCTTTAGCGCAGTACGACTTATTGCGTTTGTCTGTACGTTGACCTGTTTGTTCAAAAGTGGAAACGCTGTACATTTCATCACATGGTCTTTGCTATAGAACCTGGTTCTGTGCGTTATCAGACCAATACATAACCTCTACGCTTATCTCCAACTGAATATTGTGCCATTTTTTCTGCGTCGTTCATGAATTTAGCAAAAATAGCGCTAAAAGAAAGGATGAAAGAACCGATCCGCCACGAATGGTACTTTTTCTTTCATCCTATCGTGCAGCTATGTTCTTTTTTGAAGTCTGCTTAAAGTTTTGGGTTACTATTCTTTTTGACGAATGCAGGAAGTATCGATCTCACGGGGCATATAATACTTTCGCATTTCTGAAATACATATATGGTCCTCGCACCCTTCATAGGCTGGGTGGCCGGAGTGCATTAGAGATGTAATGAGACCGAAAACTTGATCATGGCTCAAACAAATGCCGTTGCATTTTTTATGACTGACTGGAGCTCGGGCGAGCACTAGAATGAATATTCATTTGCACTCAAGAATTAAGAGTGTTAGTATCATACCGATGACATTGTTAATTAGTAGTGGAAAAATAAATGAGTTTGCAGAAACATGAAGGTGGCGCTGTCGTGAGAGCATTGTTTCATCTAAGGAGGAGGCCCTCATTGTCACCCGCACACTTCATTTAGATGTCCACGTCCAAGATGCAATATTTCTACTGAAAGATAAAAGCAATAAAGCAACCTTTTTATTGAAAGAGTCGTGCGAGGGGAAGGCAGGCGGCTTCAGCTCGACCGTAATAAGCGCCTCAATTGGCCCAGTGCTTCTAAAGGCAAGTCTTCTCAAAGCATGCAAAGGCGCGGTCTCTTCACTGAAGCTAAACTACCCAAAACGAAAGGTGTCAAAATAACTTGTGCTACGTCATCATCTTTCACTCACACAAAGTCAATGCAGCTGCTGCAGAAGAATGGGACCTCGCTAATTAGTTTTCGCTATAGAAAACGAAGGGAATGCTCCGGAGGGGTCTCCATGTGTTCGTTTTTATTTCATTCCAGCAATCACTGTGTACGAAAATACGAAATAAAAAAGAGCCACCACAGCATAATCGTGATAATTTTGTATGATATTTCTGTGTCTGTCTTGTCCTTTAATTGAGGTGCTGTTTGAATGTTATGTGTCAGCATGTTGTCGGCTGTCCTTTGTTATCCATTCAGGCTCATTCGTCACTCATACTGCCAAAAAAATACAGAAAAAAATATTAGTCTGACTGTATGAGCAATAGAAAGTAAATAATTTCTTCTGTTGTGCCAGGTGAAAATATGTTATTATAACACACTTCACCATTCATTTCAGCGTCCACGTGACTTTCCTTCGTGTTGATTTTAATGCTATAATGCGATTGTACATCGTATTTCGGTTTTGTTTTTTGTCTAAATTATTCTATGCGCATGACTGATTTTTAAGCTTTTCTCCACGCTTTAAATATCTTTTTCAAAGCTCTGTGACTTTCATTATTTCGCATTTTGCGTGATAAATAGCACCTGCCGCCATCTAAAGGCATGATTCCTTAATATTCTGTCACGAAATCTATGCTCTTTGTATATATATTCTTAAACAGCTTGTGTATAATATGCACATGCAGACTATCGGTGCATTTTACTTCGCGTTTGTATTGCGTACATTGAGGACTGGTAAGATTGCCCAGGAAGCATCACGTGGAGCCAAATTCAACCAATGGCCCACATAAGAGAATGTGATGAACATTACAAAAAAATACATGCGAGATGCACCTTTGATTGTACCTTTCTACAAAAATGCATGCAAAAGCACGAAAATCGGAAGTAACAAAATAACAGCGACTTATTTGTAGAAAAGGTGTTCTCAAGCATGTTGGTCCCAGGGAAGCCCGATAGACGTCAGACTCTGGAGTTTTGCAGACACGTAGCGCCACCTGTCGGAGCAGTTTTGGGTAGTGCAAAGTCCGACTCCCTTGCACAGTTTGCCGTGCAAGCAGGTGCAACTAGCGAGTGCGAAACAACGATTGAGCTAAATATTAGGTGTGTTTGCGCATTGAACACTCAGAAAGAGAGCTACGAATTCCTCTCCGCTAGTCGGACTGGCAACCGAACCGCCATGAAGTACGTGTTGGATCACTCGCCAGAACGACGGCGAAAACAAGAGCAGACGCAACAGCTCCGCGCGCTACGAAGAGAGACCTCAGTCGACGCGACTGTTGCGTTTTGAATTGCCGCGGACGTAAAGGACTTCAGTTTTACCGATTTACGTAGCTGTCGCACGAAGCAGAACGGCGAGAGCGCTGGATACGGGCCGTTGCGAACGTGTTGGGTAAGCGAATTACTCGCGTTCTCCACAGCCGGTCGCATGAAAAAGTGGGATAATGTAGGTCTCCTGTTATTATTTTGAGTAGTCTTGACGGAGAACCGTGGTAACCTTGACTATGAAGTTCAGCAGAGCCTCTGACCGCGGTGCGGGCCGTGCAACAGTTAAATGCAGACTGGTGACGCGCGCGATCATCGCGCGCTCCGCGACCACCCGTAATCTAAACTGGTCGTCACCACACAGCACCGCGCACGTACGCTTTCAAGACTCAAAGTTCCGGCTTTAACTAGAAAATGCTAACACGTGCGTCATACAAGTAAATCGCAAAATGTTGGTCGTGACCACCATCAGGTTTTTCTTGCCCGTGGTCTCCGCGAACCGGAGCTATCTCGGAGGCCTCGGTTTCGCCTTTGGGTAACTACCGAGAAAGTGGATACGCACGTATCCTTACTTGCAGTATGTACAAACGGGAGACAACCGTCAACAGAACATTCGAGGAGGCGTAATAAAACAGTTCAACGCACAGGAAGCGAGAGATGGATGGAAATGCAACTGCGAAGGCGAAAATCGCCGGGGCCATTCGTGCCTGATAAAGCAAGCTTCGCACCACTGATCGTAATATACATTGCTCCTGTATGTACTTCATCGCTCTGACATTATGTGTATGCCCAAATTTAACGCATTTAGGCGTTACAGAACGCACGTCGGAGTGCTTGCCTCGAACTCGATGTCATGCGATCTCGCTTGCACTTGCGAGTTGCAGCACGCCGAAATAACTGAAATATATTTTTCATTGTACTCGTAGTGCGCTTTGATGTGCTTCCTACTTTTCTGAAGCGAGGGTGGATTGACGGAAGAAGCTTTCCAGGTCCTTAATTTTCAGAAAACCGCGCCTCAACACCAACGAAAGAGGGGGGGGTTCTTTAGTGGCCTATGCGCATTCGCTTGCGGACGGCTCTCTTTGCACTACCCAGTTATGGCCAGGACGGCGATGAGAGCGCTGGTGGCGGCGTTTTTCGCAGCGCCGCCTGGGCAGAGTCTGACGTCTATAGGATCAAATAAGTGCTGAGGAACCTCCCCCCCCTCCCCACTCTCGTACTAACATTTTTCGTTCGGCTCACGCTACATTCACGTGCAATAAATTCTAAAGCAAGGGTATATCAAACATTTATTCACAGACATGCAACTCAACTCACTTTCCATCCACCAAAAAAGCGACGCGAGGCTCAGTAACGCTCAGGGCCAGGCGCTTGTCGGCAGCTGAATTTTTCTGATAGGCTAGTATCGCGGCTAGTACATGCGGCTGCTTATTTTTTGATAGGCTAGTATGGAGAATGTCTGCTCGCATGCCTATGTTGTTGCAAATGGTTGCGGCCTGTGCACTTCCTAATCTTCGGCACCTTTCTTCAAACAGGAGAAAAGCGCATGGGAGTTACAAAGCCTCCGAGATTCAAGTAAAGTAGCCTTACCGCGTGGCCCGTTTTCGCAGTCTGGCTGGCTACGAGCTGCTAGCATTATTTATTGAGCAGCTCACGCGTTTCTCTTATGCACTGAGATGTGTTTGTTGACAGTCGGGTGTAAGTAATAGATGTTCTTTAGATCAATCGCACCTCGGGTGCGTCATCCAAGTGACTTGGCGAGTGCTGAACCAGAGCAAATTTATCAGTGGCTCGTGGAACTCCGAGGAGGGTACTGCGGACCCCGTAGGTTCCGCGGAACCCACTTTGAGAAACCATGGCGTAGTAGCCGTGTGGTTTTGCTGTTGAGCTCAATGTCGCTGGGTTTATTCCCGCCAAAATGACCACGATTCATTTGAGGGCGCGGGTGTATGTTTGTTTGTGTGGGGGGGGGGGGGGGGGGGGACGAAAGGTTAAAAAAATACCGAAAAGCTTGTTCACTCAGATTTAGCTTTATGCTAAAGTAGCCCAAGTGATTAGAACTGATGCTCAAAAAATTGAAGGGCACTTTGTACATTCCAAAGTGTGTTCGGTGAAAACTTGTGGCCATTGGACTGACTATGTCATGCATTTTTATCTTGTCGGATAGACGGATGGACGGACACGAAATGACGGACGGACAGAGAGACACATGGACGGACTGACACGGGTGGACGGACGGACGGACACGAATGGACGGATGGACGGACGGACGAAAACGGACGGATGGAGACGGACGGACGGTCGGACAGACGGACACACGGATGGACGGACGGACATGGACGGCCGGATGGACGGAGGGACGTGAGCATTACACATTAAAGGTTTTCGCCTTAAAAGCTACGAAACTTCTACGAGAAGTCTTGAAGAAGCAGACGCGCACCTTGGCTGTTGTGATGCAAATTATTCTTTGGTTCGTAACGGCTCTCTATGGCTGAGCCACTGAGAGCCTTATTGACAAAGCCGTTGGTTCAACAAACCAACACACGTAACATTTAATCAAGAATTAAAGTGAAAACTATATAGATACACAAAATTACACTTTGTAAAAAGTTCACTGCACACGGTAAACCACTCTAATTACAATCAAAACGTAAGTTCAATGATCTAAACTAGATAGTCTAGCTCTAACGTGGCTGAGCAGCCGAGCAGAGAAGAACCCGAGTTCAGTCTGACCAACACACGGGTGCTTGACTGGGCGAGTTGACGTGGGCTGGCTGGCGGCTATGACAGAGCGGCGGCTGGTGGGCGAGACGTTGAGATGCCAGGGGCAGACAAGGGACACGGACGGACGGACAGATGGACGGACAGACGGACGGACGCCGGATGACGTGAGCATGATACATTTGTAGCGATGCATTGGAACCTAGAAATGGGTTGCACTCTCGAGAGCCTACTAGTGGGTCATCTGCAAAAAGTACGCCGCTCGCGCTGATAGTTCGTGCCTGGCCGTGGCTGTCGCCATTACGCAGTATCTCTGAGTACCGGCAAATAAACGCCTTAACAATTTGGTGGAGATTGCTGTGCCCTTAAAACAACTTCGGTCCGCATTCGATGCCCTTGGAGCTCCGATCCCGTACCGTGCCATCAACCATGCCGCAAGACGCCGCTCAGCAAACGCTTCCTCCTGCGCCTACGCCATGTCCCGGTGTCCCCCGCATCCGCGACCCTCCTGTCTTCACCAGCGCGGATGGCACTGACGTCGAGGACTGGCTCGCCAATTACGAACGCGTGAGCGTCCCCAATAAATGGGACGAGGCAGGCAAACTCAGCAACCTGGTTTTCTACCTCGCGGGTGTGGCCGGCATGTGGTGCAACAACCACGCATCCGATTTCCCGACTTGGTCTGATTTTAAGACCGCCGTCGTCGACGTGTTCGGCCGTCCTGCCGTACGTAATCTGCAAGCCGAACAGCGTTTGCGTGAACGAGCACAGCAGTCCGGCGAGTCCTTCACCAGCTACATCGAGGACATCCTCGACTTGTGCAAGGAAGTGGACGCAAGCATGTCGGAGTCGGACAGAATGACACATGTTCTGAAAGGCATCGCCGACGATGCCTTCACCATGCTCCTGGCCAAGAACCCTCGCACTGTGGCAGAGGTCATTACGCTGTACCAAAGTTACGAGGAGCTGCGCCGGCAGCGCTTGATGACCCGTCGACCTCCATCACGCGACGCTGACCTCGCGGGCTTGTCGGCCGTTTCTGACCACGCCACCTTGCTCGCAGAAATCAAGTCGTTCGTGCGTGAGGAAATTGCCCGCCAGGTCTCTTTACTGGCTTTCGCTCCACCGCAACATGTCGAACAGCCGTCAAATACACTTCTGCCTCCCCTTCGCCGAGCGATTCAGCAGGAAATCGCGGAGGTCATGCCTGAATACCACCAGCCGCCTCCAGTACCTGCGCCACTAAGGTACGCACAAGTTGTAGCCAGGCCACCCCCACCGCTTCCTGTGGTTGGCCCACTTAGTTACACCGAAGCCGTCGCCAGACCCCATGCCTTCGACGCAACTGTGCCGCATACATACGCCGACGTCATCCACGTGCCGCGACTGCCACCCACCATGCAGTCATATCAGCAGCCGCCTCGCCCATCGCATTCTGCGACATGGCCGGGACCCGCGAAACGATGGCGCACATCCGACAACCGCCCCATCTGCTTTGCCTGCGGTTGCGCCGGTCACGTCGCACGTAATTGCAATCGCGTGCAGCAGCCTCGGGTCGCATACAACCTTCCCAGCGAATCGAGCCGCCCTTATTATGACCAACCGCCGCTTATGTCACCGACGTCCGGCCCCGCACCATCTACACGCCGTTCACAGTGTCTGCGATGTCGCTCACTGTCGCCGATGCGGCCACGTCCGCCCTAACGCGACCAGGAAAACTATTCGTCGCAGTCCACGAGGCAAGGGCTGCGACGCTGTCGAACGGCGAAAGCCCTCAGAGAAGCCCATCGAACGTGATAGACGTGTTTGTGGACGGTGTTCGCGCATCTGCCCTTGAGCTGCCGTATCTGTTATGGACGCAAAACTTTGCCGTTTACTCCGCAAAGTGACGACGCCACTTTCTGGGATGTCGCTCCGTACCGCAAGTTCGCAGAGTATTCATCCTACAGCAGTGTGGACAGCTCGCGTCGTCATTCAGGACGTTCTATATGTGGTCGAGTTCATCATCATTACTGCATGATCCCATGACGTCATCCTGGGATGGGACTTTCTCTCCCGCCACGACGCCGTCATTCACTGTACCTCCGCCGAAACTGAGCTCTCACCGTTCTCACATTTGACGCCAGTAGACAGTCCCTCGGCACTGAGCAAGATCCTCGTCAAAGACGATAAGACAGTGCCTCCGAGCTCGTCAACGGCTGTGTCGGTCTACTGCGCCGGTCTCTCCGACACAGTTGCACTCCGTTCGCCATCTGACCGTGGTTGCAGTAGGAAAGAGTTGCTGGTACCTTTCGCGACCGTGCAAGTAACTCAGGGCAACACCGGTATTTTTGTGACCAACCCATTCCCGTACATTGTTAAGTTGGTTCGAGGGGAATGTCTCGGCAGAGTGGAACCCGTCGACGATGCACATGTCCTGGACGTACCCGGTGACTCGCACTGTCCCAGTTCCCGTACCATCAGTGCTGTTTCCACGTCTGATCCGTCATCTGCTGATGTATTTGGTAACTCCATCGCTGATAACCTTAGGTCGGTCCAGCGTTCTCAGCTTCTGGGCCTGTTGCAAGAATTTCGATCTTCTTTCGATGTCCGGCAAACTTCTCTCGGTCACACGTCCGCTGTTACACATCGCATCGACACTGGCGCCATGCCACCGTTACGGCAACGTCCATACCGCGTCTCGCCTGCCGAACGTCGGGTAATTAATGAGCAAGTAGACAATATGCTCCGACGCGACGTAATTCGGCCCTCGGACAGCCCATGGGCGTCTCCCATTGTTCTCGTTGCAAAGAAGGACAGTTCGGTGCGGTTCTGTGTGTACTACCGACGGCTCAATAACATCACTCGCAAGGATGTTTATCCACTACCGCGCATCGAAGACGCGATTGACAGCCTCCACGGAGCCGAATTCTTTTCTTCTCTGGATTTGCGCTCGGGGAACTGGCAAGTACCCATGGCTGACGACGCTCGAGCGAAGACAGCCTTTGTCACACCCGACGGCTTGTACGAGTTCAACGTCATGCCGTTTGGACTGTGTAATGCGCACGCGTCCTTTGAGCGCATGATAGACACCATTCTGCGCAACTTGAAATGGCACACTTGCTAGTGTTACCTGGACGACGTCGTTGTTTTCGCTCCGGATTTCTCCAGGCATCTCAAACGTCTGAAAGAAGTTTTCACACGTGTGAGCAACGCCGGCCTCCAACTAAATCTGAAGAAGTGCCGAATTGCAGCACGGCAACTCACAATCCTAGGTTACGTCGTGTCCAAGGACGGAATTCTTCCCGATCCGGCCAAGCTTCGGGCCCTGGCCGAATTTCGCAAACCTGCGTCCCTCAAAGAACTGCGCAGTTTCGTAGGCCTGTGCTCATACTTTCGACGATTCATACGAAACTTTGCGACGATCATATCACCACTAACGAAGGTCCTTGGAAGTAACGGGCCCCTTAATTCGTGGTCATCCAAGTGCGACGACGCATTCGTGAAGCTTCGCCATTTGTTGACGTCGCCTCGCATACTACGCCACTACGACCCTACGGCCCCAACGGAGGTGCACACAGACGCCAGCGGTGTAGGCCTCGGCGCTGTGCTGGCGCAGCGCAAACCCGGATTCCCCGAATATGTCGTGGCATACGCAAGCCGTACGCTCACGAAAGCCGATACAAATTACACCGTCACGGAAAAAGAGTGGCTGGCGATCGTCTGGGCGCTTACAAATTTTCGACCCTATTAAATGCGAAGCATTTCTTAGCGAACTTCGGCGACTTTGAGCGTATCTATCTATCTATCTATCTATCTAGCCGCCTACGACTTTGTGCTCTCCTGGCCGTATCGTTAATGGGATTTATACCAAATTTGGTATGCCGTAACATGACTGTATGACGAACATAAATGGCTGGTCATATCATGAAAATCATGACTAACTTGTCATGAAAAGTATGATTTACATGCCACGCTCATGGCCGGCTCGCGGCCGTTTCGTTAGCTTGATATACACCAAATTTGGGATTGAGTGACGTGACTGTATGACGAACATAAATAACAGGTGGTAATATGCAGATAATGACGTGCATGTCATGTACAACATGATTTACATGCCACGCTCATGGCGCGCTGACGGCCGTTTCGCTTGCTTGATATACACCAAATTTGGTATTTCGTGACGTGACTGTATGACGAACATAAATGCCAAGTGGTAATATGAAAATCATGACATGTCATGTGCAACATGACTTGCATGCCACGCTCATGACACTCTCGTGGCCGTTTCGCTAGCTTGAAATACACCAAGTTTGGTATTGAGGGACGTGACTGTACGACGAGCATAAATGACAGGTGGTAATATGAAAATCATGACCTGCATGTCATATACAACATGATTTACATGGCACGCTCATGGCGCGCTGACGGCCGTTTCGCTAGCTTGATATACACCAAATTTGGTATGGCGTGACGTTACTGTATGACGAACATAAATGCCAAGTGGTAATACGGAAGTCATGACATGTCATGTGCAACATGACTTGCATGCCACGTTCATGACACACTCGTGGCCGTTTCGCTAGCATGATATACAACAAACTTCGTGTTGAGGGACGTGACTGTATGACGAGCATAAATGACAAGTGGTAATATGGAAACCATGATATGTCATGTGCAACATGACTTGCATGCCACACTCATGGTACTCCCGTGGCCGTTTCGCTAGCTTGATATACACCAAATTTGCTGTTCAGTGACGTGATTGTATGACGAGGATAAATGACAAGTGGCAATATGCAAATCATGACATGTCATGTGCAACATGACTTGCATGCCACGCTCATGACACCTTTGTGGCCGTTTCGCCAGCTTGACATACAAATTTTAAGGTGAAAGCCTTTAATGTCTCATGTTCACGTCCGACGTCCGCCCGTCCGTCCGTCCCTCCAGCCGTGCCCTGGCAAAGTGCCAGTTGGGCGCCGGGGCGCGCAAACGGACGCTGGTCGCGTTGGACTTTACAGCGCTCGCGCTTTGCTTGCGTACGGCGCTGTGACCAGCGTCTCTAATCATGCAAGGAGGGAGACGCGCGCATCACGTTCCATTCTGACCGACCCCGTCTCAGTGGGCGCAGGCGTTCGAGGAACACACTTTTGAATTGACAGGGTGTCCGTCAATGTAAACGCTGGAACGTGGATGGCGTCTGCACGATGCGCAGAGCGCGAGAATACGAACGCATGCGAAACGAAGGCAGATTGGCCTCGCGTCTCGTTGCGATTCGAGGTAAAAAACTAAGCGAACATAAGTGGCAGGTTGTAACATGAAAATCATGGCATGCATGTCATCTACAATGCCATTTACATACCACGCTCATGGTGCGCTTGCGTCCAGTTCGCTAGCTTGATATACACCAAAATTTGTATTGCGTGACGTGACTGTATGACGAACACAAATGACAGGTCCTAACATGTAAATAATGACATGCATATTATGTACAGCATGATTTGCTCCTTGCTGGCTGCTTCGCATCACATCGATTCCCACAGTGCGTGGACTCTGCCGTTTTTTTTGTATGGTCGCCCATTCGATGTCGTCACCGACCATCACGCACTATGCTGTCTGTCGTCATTGAAGGATCCTTCAGGGCGTCTCGCCCGCTGGGCTGTTCGCCTGCAAGACTACGACATCCGCGTGCTCTACCGCAATGGACGCAAGCATGCTGACGCCGACGCCCTCTCGCGCTCCCCTCTGCCTGGCGACAAAGCCCCCTGCTCAGTATCTTCCATTGCTGTTTCTGTCATCGATGCAAACATCATCGCTACCGAACAGCGCATGGATAATTGGATCGCCCCGCTGATCGACTTCCCCTCTGATCCGTCCACAACACCATCCACTCGCGCCTTGCGTCGTCAAGCTCACCATTTCGCCATGCGTGACGGCCTGCTGCATCGACGCAATTACAACGGCGACGGCCGGCAGTGGCTACTCGTGATACCCCGCAGTCTGCGGTCGGAAATATGTGAGTAATTCCACTCTGATCCACAATGCGCGCACTCTGGGGTGTCCAAAACTTACCACCGCATTCGACAACGCTACTTCAGGCGAGAGACGTACTGCTACGTGCAGAAGTTCGTCCGCTCCTGCCCCGATTGCCAACGCCGCAAACCGTCAACACACATGCCCCCAGCCGGTCTACAACCGTTTCCTTGCCCTGACAGTCCGTTTGGGCGCGTGGGTATCGATTTGTATGGACCACTTCCTCTGACGTCGGCTGGTAACCACTGGGCCATCGTCGCCGTGGACCATCTAACGCGATACGCCGAAACCGCCGCCCTCTCTGCGGCTACTGCGCGCGATGTTGCCTCCTTCCTGCTGCACCGATTCATACTGCGTCACGGTCTACCCCAGGAGCTTCTCAGCGATCGAGGCCGTGTTTTCCTTTCGGAAGTCGTCGAAGCCATCCTCACGGAGTGCCATTCTGTCCACCGCAAAACTACTGCTTACCACCCGCAGACAAATGGCCTCACCGAACGCTTTAACCGCACCCTCAGCGACATCCTTTCGTTGTACGTCGCCGCCGACCACACGAATTGGGATGCTATACTGCCCTTCGTCACCTACGCTTACAATACCACCCCTCAGAGCACTACTGGTATTTCACCCTTCTTCTTGCTATACGGACGGCACCCGTCGCACACCATCGACACGATACTCCCGTATACGCCGTATCCACCTGAGTGTGCCCCCTATTAAGGCGAAAGCCTTTAATGTCTCATGCTCACGTCCGTCCGGTGTCCGTCCGTCCGGATGTGCGTCCGTCCGTCCGTTCGTCCGTTTGGATGTCCGTCCGTCCGTCCGGATGTCCGTCCGTCCATCCGTCCGGATGTCCGTCTGTCCGTTCGTCCGTCCGGAGGTCCGTCTGACCGTCCGTCCATCCGGATGTTCGTCCGTCCGTCTCTCCGTCCGGATGTCAGTCCGTCCATCCGGATGTCCGTCCGTCCGTCCGGATGTCCGTCTGTCCGTCCGTCGGTCTTTCCGTCCGTCTTTCCGTCAGTGGAATGGCCACACGCTTTCGCCGAACACACTTTGGAATGTACAAAGTGTCCTTCAATTTTTTCGGACACAGCCAGGCTTGCTGCAGGGTGTCGCGAGCTCGCCAAGACCTTCACGACGAATGAACAAGAGCGGCAGAAGAGTATTCGTGATGGTTCCGCCACTTCTGAGCCCACGTTCCTCCCTGGAGCGCTCGTATGGCTCTCGGTTCCTACCTCCGCAGCTGGCCTCTGTTCAAAACTACTGCCGAAATACGAAGGCCCCTACCGTGTCATCGAGCGCACATCCCCGGTCAACTACCTGATCGAACCCATCGAACAATCTTCGGACATGCGCCGTCGAGGGCGCGACATTGTCAACGAAGAGCGCCTGAAGGCCTACTATGACTCACTCATAGTGACAAGCTGTTAGGTCGCCCGGCGGCTCCCTTTTCGTCCCCGGGGTAATTGTAGCGATGCATTGGGACCTAGAAATGGGTTGCACTCTCGAGAGCCTTCTAGTGGGTCATCTGCAAAAAGGACGCCGCTCGCGCTGAGAGTTCGTGCCTGGCCGTGGCTGTCGCCATTACGCAGTATCTCTGAGTACCGGGAAATAAACGCCTTAACACATTACAGGCTTTCGCCTTAATATCACGGTACTATATGTGTCATAGATTTTCTCCGCATACCACACCGCAGCATTTCTTCTTTATTGCGATAGCAGTTATATGGACACTCTCGGCCAGCTCTCGCCGTCGGCGTCGCCGCCGCCGTCATGTCCCGTTTATATATATATATATATATATATATATATATATATATATATATATATATATATATATATATATATAAGCCACAAAGAAAATAATTCAGAGAGATGCTTCCGACGGGTGGCATCCAAAGAGCGACCTCGCTCTGCAGCGCGCCACGCTGACCGTTGAGCCACGAAAGCGCACGTCCTTCAACGTTCAAACGGCGAGCTATTTATCTACAGCGAGTTTTCAGCGTGTTTTCAGCATTACCAGTGAGATGGCGCACAGGCCGCGCTCGGCGGAACTTAGCTCGGTGCCCGCCCCGCTCGTCGCGACGCCCGCGCGCATGCACTCATCTTCCTCACGCTGTCTCGCGCACTTTGCTCCGTGGGTGGTAAACGCCCTTGCCTGCAGTAATAAAGATAACTTTTCGCTTTTAAATGCGAAGCATTTCTTAGCGAACTTCGGCGACTTTGAGCGTATCTATCTATCTATCAAGCTATCTATCTATCTAGCCGCCTAAGACTTTGTGCTCTCCTGGCCGTATCGTTAAAGGTATTTCTACCAAATTTGGTATGGCCTAACATGACCGTATGACGGACATAAATGGCTGGTCATATCACGAAAATCGTGACTAACTTGTCATGAAAAGTATGATTTACATGCCACGCTCATGGCGCGCTCGCGGCCGTTTCGTTAGCTTGAGATACACCAAATTTGGTATTGAGTGACGTGACTGTATGAACAACATAAATGACCAGTGGTAGTATGGAAATCATGACTTGTCATGTGCGACAAGACTTGCATGCCACGCTCATGGCGCGCTCGCGGCCATTTCGTTAGCTTGATATACACCAAACTTGGGATTGAGTGACGTGACTGTATGACGAACATAAATGACAAGTGGCAATATGGAAATCATGACTTGTCATGAGGGACATGACTTGCATGCCACGCTCATGGCGTGCTCGCGGCCGTTTCGTTGGCTTGAGATACACCAAATTTGGTATTGAGTCACATGAATGTATGACGAACATAAATGACAAGTGGCAATATGGAAATCATGACATGTCATAAGCGACATGACTTGCATTCCAAGCTCATGGCGCGCTCGCGGCTGTTTCGTTAGCTTGATATACACCAAATTTGGTATTGAGTGACATAACTGTATGACGAACATAAATGACACGTGGTAATATGGAAATCATGAGATGTAATGAACGACATGACTTGTATTCCACGCTCATGGCGCGCTCGCGGCCGTTTCGTTAGCTTGATATACACCAAATTTGGTATTGAGGGACAGGACTGTATAACGAACATAAGTGGCAGGTGCTAACATGAAAATCTTGGCGTGCATGTCATCTACAACGCCATTTACATGCCACGCCCATGGTGCGCTTGCGTCCAGTTCGCTAGCTTGATATACACCAAAATTGGTATTGTGCCACGTGACGGTATGACGAACATAAATGACAGGTCCTAACATGTAAAACATGACATGCAAATTATGTAAAGCATGGTTTGCTCCTTCCTGGCTGATTCGCAATACATCAATTCCTACAGTGCGTGGGATCTGCCGGCTTTTATTCAATGGACAGGCAAACTGAAATTTATGGGTTTTTTGAAGGTCGAGAGCAATACATGAAGCTTAAATGACCGCGTGCAATCGTAGCAGGTGTATTTCTATGCGGAACCCCATTTGTACCAGTGGTATCAAAGCACTGTTCCGTGCATATTGTTAAGCGAAGAGACGCAGACGAGAGGCTGTACGTAGGTGTATTAACAGGAGATTACTAGGGCACTTCACGCTAAGGCAGCGGCACACAACAGTCTCCAAATCGTCGTCGTCTTCTTCAACGAATTTGTCCTTCGATGGCTGCCCATAGCATTACCCCCCGGCGGTAGAAGCACCGTCCCGGAGCTTTTAAGATCAAGGGTCAGGTGCACTGGAGTAGGCCTTGAGTCTGCTGACATGCACGATGTCACTTGATGTCGCAGCGGGAGGTCAAGGAGAATTGACCAGGGTAATCTCGCAGGTTACTGGTGTGACTTGGCGGATGACGCGGTAGGGCCCTGTGTATCTAGAAAGGAGCTTCTCCGAAAGTCCCACGTGACGAGAGGGTGACCAAAGGAGCACGAGCGCCCCAAGAGAAAAGTGTGCGTCGCGGTGGCGGGCATCGTAGTAATGTCGCTGTCTGGCTTGTGAAGCAGTCAGCCGAGTACGGTCAAGCTGGCGCGCATGATCTGCAAGCGCTATGGCATCCCGTGCATACTCTGTAGTTGGGGTGGCAGCCAAAGGAAGAACAGTGTCGAGGGGCAGGCTGGGTTCTCGACCGTACAGTAGATAGAACGGCGAAAATCCGGCAGTGGCGTGTCGAGAAGAATTGTAGGCGAACGTGACGTAAGGGAGAGCAATGTCCCAGTCATGGTGATCATCCAACACGTACATAGACAGCATATCAGTAAGGGTTCTGTTGAAGCGCTCCGTGAGACCGTTCGTTTGAGGGTGGTATGAGGTGGTCAGTTTGTGTTTAGTGGCTGAGGAACGCAGAATGTCGGCGATAACTCGAGCGAGAAAGTTACGGCCACGGTCAGTGAGCAGCTGTCGTGGCGCACCATGGAGCAAGATAATGTCATGCAACAGGAAGTCCGCGACGTCGGTGGCGCAACTGGTGGGGAGAGCCCGCGTTATGGCATATCGGGTGGCGTAATCAGTTGCAACGGCTATCCATTTGTTCCCGGAGGATGACGTTGGAAATGGGCCGAGAAGATCAAGTCCAACACGGAAGAATGGCTCTGCGGGAACATCTATTGGTTGGAGATGACCAGCAGGGAGCATCGGGGGAGTTTTGCGACGTTGACAGGAATCGCAGGCAGAAACGTAGCGTCGGACTGAACGAAGAAGACCGGGCCAATAGAAACGACGGCGGATGCGGTCGTATGTGCGCGATGCCCCTAGGTGGCCCGCCGTGGGAGCGTCATGAAGTTCAAGAAGGACTGTTCGACGTAAGGGGGGCGCTGGCGTCGAGTGACGGGAGCGTTCGCATATCACGTCGGCTCCGTGAAAAATCGCAATTTGCGTTTCTTCAACTCGTCCCCTTGCAAGCCTTCGAGCATCGTCTCCGCAAACGTCAGCGGCAACCGTGGACACCACGTCTGTCAAGGTGGGCCACCTTCTGACCCTTATTCGGTCACTTGAAGTCTTCACCACGCCGCCGCGGAGCTAAGCCTAACAGCGGTAAGGGCCGCGCTGGCCCTGCCCGGGGCTTCCCTGGCTATGGCGGCTCCAAATCAAGTAACCGGTTACGACCCGGAGTCCCTACGGATCGTCAACATGGGCACCGCTCAAACCGAGGCTTCTCTACCCACCGAGGAAGATTACCTCCAAGATATGATCCGCGTCTGGCGCGGAAAGAAGAACTCGGCGGTGGCCTCGACAGACGCCGGGGCTATTGCAGCCAAACAACACGCAGCGTCTCGCTCTGAGCATGCAGAGGGCAAGAACGCGCCGAGCATCGCCTCGAAGCGCGTCAAGCAATTCCAGTGGCGGCCGCGGAACACGCCGCGCATTGAAAAAGACGACATCATAGTGGTGCTGAAGCCGCGAGAGACGCTCGCCCTCAAGGCAACTTTTGGTCCTGGACAAGCCGGCGCTGCAGTCCGCAGCATCATCGGAGCCGACGCAAGTGTGGGACTTGCGGTTTGGCCCATATGGGATCAAAACGTACTTGTGTGCACGCTCAAATCAGTGGACGCCGCCGAGAAACTACTCCGGGACGTTACGCTGCTGGTCGGGGGGCCGCCAGCTCCCATTCCGGGGACATCCCAAACTCTCCGGTGAGTTCTGTCGGGGCGTCGTGCATGTCTCTCAAGACGAAACGTCCGAAACTGTGCGAAGGAAACTCAGCGCTGAACCAAATGTAGTGTCTGTGCGCAAACTGGGGGGACACTCCGGTTGCGGTTATCACCTTCGCGGGAACCAAGGTGCCACGGACAGTGTTATACAGCTGCGAGCGGCTCCCTGTTCGCATGTACAAGAAGACAGTGCCTGCATGCCCCCTCTGTGGCACAGTGGGCCATCCAGCAGATGCTTGCCCACGACCACAGCCTGGGCGCTGCACAAGCTGCGGGGTCCAGGTACCAGCTGCAACTCCTGATGGCCCAGCGGAACACCAATGCATTCCGAGCTGCCTCCTCTGCGGTGGCGCCCACCAGACTGGAGCTCCCGGTTGCCCTGGGCGGTTCCGGAAGCCGATAAAGTCGGGGTCCCCTCGCAGATCCAAGCCGAAGACGGCGGAGGGGCAGGCTCCTGCGCCCAGGACCGGCCCCACGAAAGCACCAGCCGCCAAGCCGAATAAGCCGGAGCCGAAGAAGCCCCAACCTGGGTCTTCAGCCACTGTAAAGTCTGGGAACCAATCGAGGCCCCCCTGTACTCAAGGTCAAGGACTTCCCGCCCTTGACACCCGTCCAACCACAGGTGAGCAGTTTGGGTGGGGCAGTCTCCGGACCCTCCCCCTTTTCCTCCCCCTACCGAGACCGCCCTACAGCAGCAGGTAGAGGAGCTCAGGCGCCAGAACCAAATTCTAGCGCGCAAAATTCAGGAATTAGAAGCCAAGCATGCCGAGTCATTAGAGCCAGTGCAGGGAGAGGATGTCGAAGAAGGGGATGACGGATCATCCGTAATATCCTGCCTCACTAGTGTCTCGCGGCAGGGCGCGGACACGGTAGTTGGATCAGTTTCCGCTCCCGGACACACCGGCCGCCTCGAGTCCCTGGAGCGTAAAACCGAGCAATTGGAGGAGAGAGTGGCAGCCCTTCCAAATCAAATCATGTCGGCAGTCCGCGAGTCCTTCCAGGACATGTTCATGGCAGCATTAACGCAAGCCCTTCTTGAAATAGTGGCCCAGGTCTCTGACTCGGTCCTCAAAGCAGTGCAACCCTGGATTACCACCCAAATTAAGAACACCACTCAGTGTGATCCTCCGCAGCTCAAACGCAAGACAGCCTCCCGTCAGGCAGTGGAAGAAAGCTGTTCAGGGACGGCCACCGGTGGGCCGGCGCGGCTCCCTGCCTGGAGCCGCACCAGCTCCAGGTCCGAGCCAATCCCCCGCACAGTAAAATAAATACTTAAAGATGGCTAGCCGATCTAAAAGGACAGCTAAAAACCTACAAATATTTGAGGTTATCCAGTGGAACTGCAGGGGTTTTAAAGCCTGGAAAAAACGGTCGCACTTAAAGCTCTACTTGCATTCCCTCGGAAACATGCCAGCGCTACTTGCTTTGCAGGAGCCCGGCATGGATGTTAAATTCTCTGGCTACAGCACTTTTCAGGGGGGGGGGGGGGCGTCGTCGTGCATCCTGGTGAATAAGGCGTACACCGCGATTCAGGTCGATTTAAACTTGAGTACCGAAGAAGAATACACAATGGTCAGGGTACTGCCTCTCAGACGCTGTGACCCGTCCATTCATGTCCTAAACATCTACTGTCCCCCGCGTAAGCCGCGCGTAACTTTCAGCGAAATCTTTCTTCGCGCGGTCAAATTGGCTGACAGAGATCCTTTAGTAATTGTTGGAGACTTCAATGCCCCCAGCCTTCACTGGGGCTATCACTACGAGAAGACCAGAGGGCGTAAGCTTGCGGGGCTTATCTCCACCCTTCGCCTCACGCTGCTCACGGATCCGGCGTACCCCACTCGAGTGGGGGAACTCGGTAACACGGGACACGTGTCCGGACCTGTCTCTTGTTAAAAATACTACGGACGCTACCTGGGAGAACTTGGGCGATTCTCTTGGCAGCGATCACTGCCTTCTCCGGGTTACACTCCTGAAAAAGCCAGCGCGTAAAAAAATGGGGTCAAGCCAAGCTGACCGATTGGCAGCAATTCCGCACTGAGACGATCCCTCCCGTACTATTTTCTAGCGGCTACGCGGATTGGGTTAAACACATACATAAGATTCAGGAAAAACACGTCACTACACTACAAACCACCGAAGAGATCCCCGCAGTGGACACTCACCTTCTGCACTTGTGAGAGGCGCGCCGAAGTTTAACAAAACGGTGCAAAAAGCAGAAGACTGATCGGAAACTACGCA
The DNA here is from genome assembly GCA_030522465.1 of Rhipicephalus appendiculatus. Taxonomy (NCBI): domain Eukaryota; kingdom Metazoa; phylum Arthropoda; class Arachnida; order Ixodida; family Ixodidae; genus Rhipicephalus; species Rhipicephalus appendiculatus. The sequence continues at coordinate 5,897 of JALIZH010023602.1, read as the reverse complement.
ATCGCATAGCCCAACTCACGGAGCAGGCTGCAGCGTATGCTGCCCAGCTCTCCGATTCAAATTGGATAGCCCGCTGCGACGCCGCAGCTCATCAGGTGAGCTCGAAGGGGACATGGCGTCTTTTTCGCAGCCTCATTGACCCCTCTCAAACGAGGGGCGAGACGCAAAAGCAGCTCCGACGGGCTCTGCATGGGTACCAAGGCACGACGGCACAGCTTGCGGATACTCTGTGCGATAGATATCTCTGTCGTACGGAGGATCCGACTGGGCCTGCGTACACGCACTCTGGCAAGTCTAATCAGCAACTCGATGCCCATTTCGAGTTGCATGATCTTAAAGCTGGCTTTGCTAAAATGCGCCGGGGTACGGCTCCAGGGCGGGACCGCATAACAGTGAAACTGTTGGCAAACCTCCCTGACTCAGCGTACCTCCATTTGTTAGAATACATTAACCAGATCTGGGACGGGCGTCCGCTCCCTTCCGAATGGAAAACATCACTTGTGACTTTTATTCCGAAAGCAGGTAAGGCAGTCAATACGGAAAACCTGAGGCCCATATCACTAACCTCATGCGCGGGCAAGCTTATGGAGACGATGGTACGGGATCGCCTCTCTCCATACCTGGAGCGTAAGGGCTCCTTTGTAGACACCATGTTTGGGTTTCGCCCGCACATGTCTGCACAGGACGTCCTCCTCCAGCTTCACAGGGACGTCATACAACCCACAACAATGCGACACAATGACAAAGCCATCCTCGCCCTTGATCTGAAGGGGGGCTTTCGATAAATACAGTAGCATCCTGGCCAACTTGAATTCCACCGATTGTGGAGCTAAGACTTTTGCATATGTGAGAAATTTCCTCTCTAAGCGCCAGGCCCTTCTTCGGATCGAGGACGATGAATATGGCCCTTACATGATGGGAACACGAGGTACCCCTCAGGGAGCGGTGTTATCACCGCTTCTGTTCAACATAGCTATGATGTGCCTCCCAAGCCAACTGGCCCGGGTGGAAGGCACTCAGCACGCAGTATATGCCGATGACATAATTTGGACCAATGAGGGGAGCATTGGGGAAATGCAGGAACGCCTTCAGCGGGCCGCATCCATAGTCGAGGCGTATACCAACGATTGTGGACTCCAGTGTGCTCCAACCAAATCAGAGCTTCTTCATGTCAGAGCGAATCCAAAAGATAACTCAACTATACACATCTATCTGTCTGGGGTTTCCATCAGAGAGGTGGAGGAGATCCGGATTCTGGGCCTGTTCATTCACCACAGACTCAGACCAGACTCTACTATTGCGAAACTCAAGAAAATAGGCGAACAGGTAGGGCGCATGATCCACCGTGTTTCCAACAAGCGGGCGGTATACGGGGCAGGGACGCGCTTCGGCTCGCCCATGCCTTCGTGACTCGCCGGATCCTCTACGCCGTTCCATACCTGCGCACTAACAAGCAAGAATACGAAAGAATCGACGCCATTATCCACAAGGCTACAAAACGAGCTCTGGATCTCCCAGTGGCTACCTCCAACACCAAACTCAGAGCGTTGGGTGTGCTCAACTCCTACCAGGAGTTGCGAGAGGCCCACCTCATAAATCATTATACGCGGCTCATGCAAACTGTCGCCGGGCGCCGCCTGCTCAGCCGCTTACATATCCAACACACTTGCACTCCAGAGGAGGCGGAGCGTGTTCCAGAACTGTGGCGCCATATGCTTGGGTCTCTCCGCTCCCCAGTAACATGGACACGCACACGCATGAAAACAGGCGACAAGCGCGGGCTCGGGCGCTTGAAAGACAACACGGCTCCCGACCTGGTGTTTATTACGTAGACGTAGCAGGGCCGAAGCCCAAGGGATTTTACACGGCCGCTGTAATTCACCAGGGCAAGCACGTCAACGGGCTCTCCTTTCGAGCACATAATTCAGGGCGGGCTGAGGAAGTAGCGATAGCACTTGCTGCCGCGGATCCCAATTCGGAGACTATAATAACGGATTCCAAAAAAGCGTGTGCCCATTATTTAGCAGGGGAGATATCCCCCTTAGCCAGCCATATTCTAAGACGGGCTGCCACTGATCCAACCCCGAAACGAATAATTTGGGCTCCTGGCCATCAGGGTTTACGAGGTAATGAGGCCGCTGACGCGGCTGCCCGAGCGCTTACCCACCGGGCTCCTCACCCCAGCTCTTATGACTCGGAGGCCAATACACCTCTGCTGCGGTTTAAAGAAATTATTTCGCATTATCGCGACACTCACCGCCTTTTCCCGGCTCCTGCAAAGGGGCTGAGTAAGGCGGATGAGAGAACATTAAGGCGCCTGCAGACGGGAACTCTACTCTGTCCTGCCATACTAAAGCACTTCGACCCGAACACGGATGGGCGGTGCCCACACTGTGGGGAGACCTGTGATATCTTCCACATGGTGTGGGCATGTACAAAAAATCCCCACCTGCCCCCCTTCTTCTACCCCTTCCCGAGAGGCATGGGAGACTGCCCTTCTCAACTGCTCCTCGCTGGAGTCCCAACGGACTCTGGTGGGACGGGCGCGAGTCGGGGCCTCGTCATGTGGTGTCCCGGACTAGGGACGCCGACCATGTAGCGGGGCCATGCTTTGACACCAAACACTCTCTCTTTTTTTTTCACAATAAATGTTTTCATCTCTCTCTCTCTCTCGACGTAATTGTCTCGGTATGACTAGAAGAAGTTCCGGCCCATCTGGATGGAAGTTACGACGGTAGAGGACACCATCCTGGAGGACGAATTGGCGCACAGAAGCGTCGTTCGGCGATGTCTGCAGACGGTTGATGAGTGCTCGCAGCGAAAGGTCACGTTGCTGCTCGTCTGCGATGATGTTGAAAGGAGACAGAGAAAAGACGCAATTGGGCGAGTCGTGGTCGGAGTCATTGGGCTCGTCTACGGGATAACGAGACAAGCAATCGGCGTCCATGTGTAGACGAGCGGACTTATAAGTGACAGAATACGAATATTCTTGAAGGCGTAACGCCCAGCGACCAAGTCGTCCTGTAGGGTCCTTCAGTGAGGACAACCAGCAGAGCGCGTGATGGTCCGTTACGACTGAATAGGGTCGGCCGTATAAGTATGGGCGGAATTTTGCAACCGCCCAAACTAGGGCCAGAAACTCACGCTCAGTGATAGAGTAGTTGCGTTCCGAAGTTGTGAGGAGTCTGCTGGCGTAGGCGATGACACGATCACTACCTTGCTGTCGTTTTGCTAGTACTGCGCCGATGCCATGGCCGCTGGCATCGGTACGAACTTCGGTCGGCGCAGAAGGGTCAAAGTTGGCCAGAACGGGCGGCGTTGTAAGCAGACGGATTAAATGAGCGAACGCGGAAGCCTCGGCGTCACCCCATATAAATGGCACCTCTTTTTTCAAAAGCTCAGTAAGTGGTCGTGCTACATCCGCAAAATTTTTCACAAAGCGGCGAAAGTAAGAGCATAATCCAATGAAGCTGCGTACATCCTTAACGCGCTTGGGCACAGGGAAATTTGTAACAGCGCGGATTTTGCCTGGGTCCGGCTGCACTCCATTGGCATCAACGAGGTGGCCAAGCACTGTAATTTGTTGACGACCAAAGTGGCACTTCGATGCGTTAAGTTGCAAACCGGCTCGGCGAAAGACGTGCAGTATTGCAGATAAGCGTTCGAGATGAGTAGCGAAAGTGGGGGAGAACACGATGACGTCGTCCAGGTAGCACAGGCATGTGGACCACTTGAATCCTTGGAGGAGGGAGTCCATCATGCGTTCAAATGTGGCCGGCGCGTTACATAGTCCGAACGGCATCACCTTGAATTGATAAAGACCATCAGGTGTGATAAAGGCGGTTTTGTCGCGGTGCAGATCATCCACAGCGATTTGCCAATATCCAGAGCGCAGGTCAATAGACGAAAAGTAGCGAGCACCGTGGATGCAGTCAAGGGCGTCGTCAATACGAGGTAAGGGATAAACGTCCTTTTTTGTTACTTTATTAAGGTGCGTGTAGTCCACGCAAAATCGCCACGAGCCGTCTTTCTTTTTCACCAAGACAACGGGTGACGCCCATGAGCTGCACGATGGTTCGATGATGTTCTTGGTGAGCACCTTCTTTAGTTCTGTTTGAATAACCTGACGCTCTGCGGGTGACACTCGATACGGACGCCTATGAATAGGAGGGGCATGGCCAGTATTTATGCGATGTTTCACGGTCGTAGTTTGCGCCAAAGGACGGTCATGAAGATCAAAAATATCGCGATACGAAAACAGAATGCGGTAGAGGTCGTCAGCATCTTTTGACGACAGGTCTGGCGCAATCATTCTCTTCAGATCGTCGATGGTAGAAACGGTGGACTGCGAAGGAGCGCTGGAGTCGGTAGTATCATCCTCCAACGGCACTGATGATACCGAGCGATCGTCAAAGGCGGTAATATGTGCCAGAGATATCCCCCGTGGCAGCACTTGTGTTGTCAAGCCAAAGTTGACTACTGGCAAACATGTACGATTGGACGTTATAGATAAGACAGAACGCGGCACTGTAATACTTTGATGGAGAAGGACATCCCTGACAGGAGTTTCGATGTAATAGCCATCGGGCACTGGTGAGGATGGTACTAAGTCAACGTAGCTCAGAGCTGTGGGTGGTAAGCGAACGAAGTCTGTGGCGCTTAGGCGAATGGGAGGCGGTTCACGGTGATCCAGAAGAGGTAGGTCAAAGCGCAGAGTACCGGTAGAGCAGTCTATGAGGGCCGAGTGAGCAGAAAGAAAATCCAAGCCTAGAATGACGTCGTGGGGGCAGTGGGCGAGTACGGTGAAAACAACGACGGGTAGAGCGATCGGCGATGTCGACTCGAGCTGTACACATGCCACTGACACAAGCTGTTCCACCATCGGCAACACGGACAACTGGCGTAGTGGCAGGTGTTAGAACATTTTTCAGGCGGGTTCGTAGATTACCGCTCATCAGAGATAAATGGGCCCCCGTGTCGATGAGAGCACGAACAGGAACGTTGTCGACGTGTACTTCAATGAGGTTCATATTGATCGGAAGGGTCAGTAGAGGATTTGGCAGCGTCTGGAGCAATGCAGTGGCACCTCCGGGCGCTGCACCATCTAGTTTTCCGGTTGGGAGCGAGCGTGGAAGCTTGGCGAATTGGAGCGACGGGGCTGGTGTGAGCGAGACTGCCGGCCCAGGGGCGAAGGTGAGCGTGAGTACGGGCGGCTAGGAGCAAGACTTTAAGGGGTAGCGTCGTCCATGTGTGCTGTAGAGAGACGGGGAGAGCCATTGACACGGTGGTAGCCATTGTACGTGTTCTGCACAGGAGAGTTCCAGCGATTGCGACAGTGCCGAGAGATGTGTCCAATCCGGTGGCAGATGAAACAAATCGGTCTGTCGTCAGGAGTGTGCCATTCGGCGTTGCGGAAACGTGGTTGGAACGGAGGCGGTGAGGGAGTTGAAATCGCAGGATACGGCCGGGGGGTCCACGTGATTCATTGAGCAGACAGAATGGAATCCCCTGTTGGCGATTTCTTGGCGGACAACTGCCTGAATCACAGAAACCGGAACAGCAGGGGCAGAGGAGGTGCTGGGCTCGCAGGTAGCTGGATAGGCTGCTTCGATCTCGCGCCGCACAATGCGGGTAACATTGGCATCGTTACTTGCAGAACGGGGAACGTCGGCACAAGACGACGTCGGCGCGGTGTTAGGCAAGCGAGCGAACTGCTGAACAATGCGTTTGCTTTTTGCGAGTTCCAAGCGACGGCATTCTTTGATGACTGCATCAACAGTGGATACGTTATTGAAAACGAGCAGGTTGAAGGCGTCATCAGCGATACCCTTGAGGATGTGGGCAACTTTGTCCTGTTCCGTCATGCGTGAGTCAGCTGCACGGCAGAGGGCCAAAAC
>JALIZH010023601.1:0-14198 GCA_030522465.1 Rhipicephalus appendiculatus | reverse complement strand
GCATTTTTCACGGTTTGTCTCTCCTCAGGCAATGTTAATAATATGTTCCTCTCGTAAAAACTGATACCGGTTTCTCCATTTGTCCTTCTGACGAGGAAACGACACATATTCCAGGCACTTTCGATTTTTTCATGTCCTCCACAGCCACCTCCCTCCAAAAAAACGAACTCAGTTCCAATTTACAGATGAGGCAAAATGCCGAGCCGATGGCTTAGTGTTTCGCACGCCAATCAAAAGCCAATTTCCGAGAGCATCTTTCGTTCTACCACTCTCTCTTTTTTTTTTATTAGGTTTCTTTTTCTTCTCAGAGAAACTATCTCGCTCCCAACAGCATTCATGCTGCGATGGGAGATTGATGTTGTTTGCGCAATGACCTTCTACTTGAAACTCGACATCACGTAGATCAATATCGCGCCATTATGTACGCGTTACACCAACTCCAAGCAGTATCGTCCAGCCTTCGCCTCGGGAGCAAAACACTGCGAGTTACGTCAGCCCTCTTGGGACATCAGTCGCGGCTGTTGTCAAGTCGGTCGCGATGTTGGCTAAGACAACAACAATGGCGTTATGCTGTGACTCCAGCGACGCCGAGCCACACTGCTCGATGGTCTAAGTGCCTTTTTTTTACTTTGAACGGCTGATGGATGATAAACAGAGGTTGCACGTAAAACCTTCAAATGCCCGCGCCGACCATGGATGACGTGTTCAACGCAACATCTATGAACGACACCGCTCCAACATAAATTATTACAAATATCGGCATACGCACTGTGACGGCAGTGGCCTGTGTCCTGCGTCTAACATATATTACTGCTAAAAGTATTTGTTCTGACAACCCAGGCACTTAGCAGAACCAATAACGCTGAAAGGGCATACCGCATACCGCTAGGCAACAACGCTAAGCGTGGTTTGCTAACTGTCGTAAGCAGTTAGCGGAACAATCCGCAGTTTAAGCAAGTATACTTGTGGAGTTTTTTTTTTTTTTTTCATATACAGCCCAATGCAGAAACCGAAATTGGGCTAAATTTCACGGGAGCGTAAAGCGCGCCTAAGTATTTTTAACTTCTGAAACAATTTGAATGAAAATAGGGACATTCCTGATTGTAACGTGAAATCAAAAAGGCAGTTTCTAATCATAAATGAGCCAAATGCTGCAACTGTTTCAATCAAACTGAGCCACATTCATTAAACAGGCACTGCGTCAACAATCGTGACCAAGACAACCAACATGGTCTCATAAAATGTTTCATTTGTGTCCTAGTTGCTTTGCTATCGTCCTTACGTTCCACAATTAGTTTTTCTAGGGCCAGTTGGCACTTACTGAACGACGTGATGTTCTAGGACAAACTCGAAGTAAGAGGCCGACTTTCCTACTTTTTTTTGCCTCTTTGTGTTTCTTTTCGAGTTTAGCGCTACAGTATCATGATCTCCTTTCGCTTTAACGCGGTATATTTGAAATAGAAGACATGTGAAATGCAGATATTGGGCACCGATCTATTCCTTAAAGAAGAAGAAGGGATCCGAAACGGCAAGGCGTAAAACGATTTCAGACGAAGAAGAAGAGCTGAGCACTTTACAAGGCCTTCAATAGATCCCAAGAACAAGAAAACACTGCTGACAGTCCAGAATAGCACGCCTTTTGCACGAAGGACCACTCGCTCTTCAAGTATAGTAATCGACATTACGCCCATACGACGAAGCACGGCACCAACGGAAGCACAAGGATGATGTTAATGTTATCGCAAACTATTGCTATACCGTACATTCCAATAATTTTAGACATGTTACGAGCTAATTCAAGCCCAAATGAATTGTTCCAATCTATATGAGCCAAATGAAAATTTGCTCCTGAATGCGGACGATTTGGGCTATATAGATTTTAGCCACAGTATAGATTTGAGGTATTTAGGGAAGAGGAACATACCGACAAAAAAAATTGGCCGCGTATCTGCGTGCTTCGCTGCAAATGTCGTCGAAAGACGATAGTCTTGTGCCGACTGCACTGCATGAGCGGCATGAGTACCACAATTTAATAGCTGGGCTAGCCGCTGGGCTCGTTTTTCGGACGTTTTCCGGGCACGCTTAGACGGACGCCGGCGTTTCTCCGCTGAAATTTGGTCGTCGGTCTTTTCTCTGCGTTCTCTGATCATGTCTTGTAGAGTGGGTCGTATTTCATCAAGCGGCCATATATGTTTTGCCTTGCCTGAGACAGCGCTCTTCTACGATGAATCAGCCGCGTCTGGCTGGCATTGATAAAACAGAAGAGGACGCCATCTACAGCGCTACCGGGGAACATCGGCTTGTGTTGAACTATGCTGCTGCCAGGTGGCAGCACCACAGCGTCGAAGTTAAATCACTGGGCGGAGACTTGTTTTGTACACAGCGGCGCATTTTCACCGCCGCGTAATAAACACTAGGATCTTTATAATTACGTATCTATAGATTTTGTTTTAAAGGAACACTGTGAATAGTACTAAGGTATTGATGTTGTGCCTCAGGTATGCGTAATATTTGATTTTTTAATTGCCCACGCTCACCCGTATGAACACATGCTTCTCGGTCAAGATTGGAGGTCGTAAGGCAGGGGGTTAAACTTTGGCCAGCTAGCTGAATCGTGTGACGTGCCGACAAACAGAGGGACAGACAGACAGACCAAAATTTCTCCGTTTAGGTATCCCAAGAAAGACTATCGTCTTTAAAAAAAAAAACGCCAGGCCTGCGCGGAACGCGCAGCACAGTCACAGCTAAAGCTGGGAGAGCCCCATTTCTAAAACCCATTGCAATCTATCTTGGGGCTACTAATACAAGTACGCTTGCAAGGTACCCACTACTCCATTAATTGATTCGGTGGCTGATGACGACGAAGAATTATGGCTGAGCCCTTTGTAATGGGTTGGAAGCATTCAACGACCCCCTCGTAATGCAAATCATATTGTGTGACGCCTGGTTACACAAATGGCATTCTGTGACGCCTGGTTGTCGTTTCACTCTTCTGCCACGTTATATTGCGCATGTTAACGCGGTTCCTTCCCTACATAATGCTTGTATAGGGTTTTTGTGCGCCGGGTTTTCGAGCACAGGCATGGCTCAGTGGTAGATCACTGGGCTGGCACGGAGCGGACCCAGGTTTGAACCCCGTTCCATCCTGAACATTTTTTCTTAAGGTTTTTTTTCTTATTTCGTGCGATAGCGGTTACGGACACCGGCGGCGGCGGCGGAGGCGGCGGACAACTACGGCACCCTTGTTGCGATCTCATAACAGCTTACGCTGTAAAAATTGTTTGAGCAAGCTCGACCATATTGTCAGTAGCAAAAAAGTACGTTTTTCTCAGTTTCAGTTGAAGAGCATTTGGCTCTTTTAGAAAAACAAAAAACGCCACGCATATTTATTCGGTATATCGAACAAATTATTCGGTATATAGAAAAAATTATACTTCGTTAACATGAAAACTGGCTGTGTGGACAACGAATCGGTACAGACAAACCCCTTTAAGTTTGCGTTATTAAAATAGACAGTGACGGCATGATGGGAAATTTTCTATTAAAAATATTAGCACAAACAATGACGTAAATTGGTGACCTGTTGCACACAGGCAGCAGCAAAGTCAACCGCTATCTGCACGCACATATTACTGAGCCTCTCTTTTGCAGCGGCATTCTAATGGTAGATTTGACACTAACGTGTTCATGGATCGCTTTCTGAAGCACGAAGCCTTGTCTTTCTACGCTTTCTAGTTGTTATAGAGGCGCCTCAGGCGCCACTATGTGCAATTTTTCACCAAGCGCTAATATAGCGCAGTAGCCCTGCAATTGAAGTTCAATAGAAATAAAAACGGAAACATTTAAGAATCCACGAAGATTATATATTATCGACGACTCTCTTCATGGGCTGTTTTCTTGCTCCTGAGAAAAGGGCAATCAACAACAACCCACAGCTGCGTGGTGCAGCGGCCGATCGAGCGAACGCTCGCCGCGTTGCCCACACTACGGCGCGCTTGGATAGGCTTCGTGAGTGGTACTGATAGACACTATCGATAGACACGACTGCAGGCACAACAAGCATTCAATGTGCATTTGCAGATCAATGTTCGTCAACCGCATGTTGCGCTGCAGTCGCTGTGCGAGAAAAAGAAGTGATAGCGTGTTGGGAAACCGTGGGCCTAATCGAATTACGGTCGGTTCCCGTGAAACCTAATGCAATTGCCGATATATGTGAAGTTGGTCTCCGGGAGAGCCAATGAAGTGACCTTCCGTGGCGGCGTCAGCAGCGCGAACGCTCGAGGGCATCGGTGGCACTGGCTAGCCGAGCCATTGGTACTGCATCAATCAGCGTAAATTAGATGAGCTCCAATCACAACCGGTCAGCAGTGCGAGAGACCAAATATTGCCCGTTCAATGAGGTTTTGAATATTCATAAACAAATTAAGAAAAATCATGCGTTATTATGCGCAAAACTGGGACACGAGAAAAAACGGTCAGCGCGTGTTATATCTTAAATCTTGCTCGCAGCACTACCGCTTGGGCCAAAAAAGTATCTGGGAACTATAAAACAAAAGTTTGATGAGCACTTATATGCAACACCTCGTCAGGAGCCTTGCCCACAGACTATGCCTTAGGCATAAGCGAACGCCTATAAAGAAAACCGTCTCCAGGGCCGCATGCCAAATATGCGAAACGCAAATGCAGCTTGTCCAACCCGTTCCTGAATAAGGATTCTGATTGATTCCGAAACATAGCGTTAAATTCGTGTACACTTTCTGTAAATTCAGGATACCCTGTAGTCCGCATGAACTAGGCTTCGAATTGTCAGTGAAGGACCATAGGCATAGAAATAGTTAACGGAAAGGCGCATTATACCACTCTTTCCGAAAGAAGCCGAAGATCATCCATGCCATGCATTCGCATATGTCGCCCTTTGTTTCCTTTTCAGTATGTATGTGAGCTATTACAGATATAGCAATTACATGAACACTACAGGCGCATTTAGTTCCATTGCCGTCGCCGTGATGTTTCGTTTATTGTCAAAGGGCGGTAAAATTGCACAGCGCGTCATGTGCTTTATGTGCGAGTGAAAGTGTGCGAAAACAGCCGATGATCGTGGCTCAAGCGGAGAGGAAATGCACCGGCCGTCTCCCACCGCGCGAAAGGCACATGGGGCGTCTCAGAAGGGAAAGGGGTTGTGGCGGCTGCAGGAACTTCGTACTTCGAATGGCCGGGCTCGGTCGCACGCGGCCTATCTTGAAAAAAGATCAGCAGACGGCTCACACCCATTGTACATGATGTATTCTCACCGTTAAGTTTCCGATGAAGCGATGTACATAGATCTGAAGTACGTACTAAGCTGTGTGTGCCATGTTATGAACCACATAACGGGAGCTACCGTGGAAGTGGGCTGACTATTTCAGAAAGTCAAGAACGGTGCTGAAGTAAACTATCCGCTTTATTAATGGGCAAAAAAGGAAGTAAACATTCGTGAATGCGGGCGTAAAATTATCAATGCAGTTGCATATAGACTCTTGTAAAGCAGGAGTAATTCTGGTATTGCAGCTCACACACACAAAACAAAGCATTTGCAGACGTTCAACACCAGCCCATAAAAAGTACGCACAATAATGTAATCCGTTATAATGAGTCTAAACAAAATAAAAGGAAGGCAGGCACAGGGCAATTTGGTCAGAGGAGCATTACTTCAGCCGAACTGATTTAAGAGTTGGCCAGAAGCTATGACCAAGAAAAAATTGTGGTAAAATAAAAATACAATGTCAAAGCAAGCAGGGGGCCCGCTCCAGAAACCGCCGTCTGTACCGACGCGCGTCTTTTCTTGACATGCGAACAAAAGACTTCGGTTTCCAAACAATCTGTCCCGTAAGCTTCTCACGTACGAAGTTCCACTTTCCGAACATGTATATTTTTTTTTTGGCATTGTTATTTGGCACACCCAGCGACCCGGACGTTCTTTCTTTTTTTCCGCAAGAATCGAAACTGCAGCAATAATTTATTTTGGTTGCCTTGTTCTCAAAACACTAAGAAAAAAAAGAACGGCGTGTGTTTGAAGCTCTCGAATGAAAGATGGTGTTCAAAGTGTAAAAAGTAAAACAAGTAGTTGACACGATTCCTAGAGGAACAACAGCTTATGTGCAACGGGAGAGGTATTCAGCACATATAGAATTTCCCAGTTCTGCTGGCGACAGTGTTCAGTCGTTCCCTAAAGAAAGCAGCCTTCATACTTGCTAAGATTACTGTTGCCCTTTTTAAATTTGCCATGCCAAACGAAGAAATAAGCTTCGTCATTCCATAACTGCGCAGCAAGAAAAATAAATTAGGGTTTTTAACTTCTGATAGCTACACGAAGTGTGTAAAAGTAAGCCAGTTCTACGCACTATAAGTTATTGGAGGTCCTGTGCAGGACACCACGCTCTCAAGAAGCCAACATCTAGTAGCGGAAGAAAGAAGAAAGCAAGACCACGAAAGGGCAGCAAAAAAAGAGAAAACAATCCAATTGATATTCTTCGTGTTTCCCTACAGTCGATAGTTTTGTTTTCAAATCGACAGAAATACAAGAAAAGAACAAAGATGGACCCGGAGAAACAACTCCGTTTTTCATCCTACACTTAGTATGTGGCAAGCGGAGCCCACAGCTTTCTTTTTAACAAGAAGCAGCTTACAGGAAGAGGCCTAGCTTGCAAGGGACTAGGAATATAAAAAACACATTGATTTGAACAGGTCTTGAACCACCCGTCGTGCCTGGTGAGAAAAACGCCAACAGCGGAAACCAGACGCAGCTGTGAACCCCTCAGCCAAATCTTGTAAAAAATATCCTTGCAGCCGGTCGTGGCAAGGAGTATTTTACAAGCGTATCGCGAATTTGCCACTTTCTTGTGTGCCCTCACTTCATACAGAAGCTCCGCCTTAGTCTCTTCGGAGCTGCCGGCGGCTGCTGTGTGACGTCATAGAACAGATGGCTGCTATTCTCCGATGGCTGACAAAAACCAACAGCGTCGCCTGGAGTAGATCCTCTTCTTGCCGGCGCCAGGCTATATAGTGTGCTAAAATTACGCAGTAGCCAACACCGCCACGCACCGGAATTACACGGGGTGAGTGGGATCACTTTTATGGGCGCGCGCTGACATAGCTTCTTTGCCCCTTTGGCTCCACCTCCCTCCCCCTTTCTTTGTAGCTTCACGCGCACTCATTGGGACGAAAGAAGAGAGAAGGAGCTTAAAAACTGCGTTTGTTCTTGGCGGATTCGAAACATTTTTGGGAGATCGATTCCTGACGCACCAAATTCCGTTACTGAGGTCGTAGGATGATTGCCTGAAAAAGTGTTGTAAGGCCTCTCCAATTGCGTTAAAAAGCGTGGATGATCAAAGCTCTTAATACATGCATGAGGCTAGGGCCAACGTTTCGACTACGACTTCATTAGGACGAACACAATTCCTCTTGTGGAAGCGTTGGCGCACTCCTGACACATCGCTGCGCTGACTTGAAATCACCATTATAATGGGAACCCTTTGTATTTGTCGACGCTTATATGCTCAGTTAAGTGCGGAGGAAATAGCAAGATCATCGGGTTTGAGCAATCAAAAAGCTTAACTTGGGCAAAGCACATAGTGCGCGAATATGGCTATACAACATGAGCAAGCCAGACGCATACATTCGCAAGCAAAGTACAACGCCACAGGGTGAATGCGAGCAGCGAGAATCGGGACCACGAGTTAGGCGTTGAAAAAAAAAAACGGGGGGCGGGGGGGGGGGGGGGAGGGGGGATGTCAGTTTGCCTTTGAAATTAACTGCTATAATAAAGTGGGCGGCTTCAGGTTCATGTTGGCCAACATCGCAGCATACACAGTGCTAAGATTGTGAAAAAGTTCGAGAAATTCTTTGGACTCAGTCATCAGAAAAAACGCGAAAGAAGGCTGCACACGCAAAAGCACTGTCCTTAGAGGAATCGATAACATCACAGGGTCTAAATAGAACTTTTGTTTCTGCCAGCGTTATTATTATTTCAATAAGGTTAGTGCTTTTGTCATTCTATCACTGCGTTTTTGTGTTCATGTCGCATTCCTATGCAAGTGCACGACTATTGTCCGTAGAGGATGGCAATCAAGGTAGATCTTATGTGCAAGTGCCGAACATCTATATACTGAGTGGACACTTCGGTATGTGAACATCTACCTAACATGAAAATTCACGTCGTATTCATACCTTGATTATATAAGTATGAATTTCCGCCTATATAGACGTTTAGAAGTAGTTGTGGCTGACGTTGTATCGCCGGTTGGCACACGCGGAGCAGCAGCCAGCCAAGCAAGCACGACGCCAGATCCTTTTAAGAAATCAGTCGCGGAAATATATACACATCTAGGGGCCACCCATGGCGCCCTCCAGTACAGTAACATAACTATAACAGTTGACACCATTTTGTAAAAAGTGCCATGTAAGAAGATAGCAGAGGCCGGCACTAGTCCAGGCACCAACCTGTCCTTAAATTCTGTTATTAGAGAAAGGACAGGATACCGTTGAGATTAAGGTCGCGTTCTACAGTTGAGGAGGTCGCATGCTATTGGCAGACAATATGTGTAGGTAGAAAAGAGAAAATTTATTCATGTCCAGCCTTAAAAGTGTCGTGTCCAAACGACATCGCGAATGGCTTTCAGCTCGTGACAGTTGTACGCAGCCCACGCGGCCTATCAAGCTCCTTGTCTCCCCCTCAACTATCTTTCAAGTTCTGAAACAAAACTTCTTCGTAAAGGAAAGTAAGCTACGCTTGCACGTCTGCTATACGTATGCTTAGTGTTGTGATGAATTGACTAATCAAACCTGCACTTCGGTTGTCTTGACGGCTGGCGCCTCTGTACTCCCATGAGGGTTGCTGATTCGCTTGCGGTCTTGCTCTCTTCGTTTACTTCAGAGGCTTTGGCTTTCGTGCATGTGGCTGTCGTCGTCACTCTCGCAGCACTGCATAACTGCCTGCGTGGCTGTGTCATTGTGCTGCGCAACGACGACTTAGTCTCGCCATCATCGCGCTTGTTCGCGAAGCCACCAGCACTCTTCTCCACGATGCTCTTCTTGACACAACATTGCTTACAGGACTTGTTGAAGGTACTTTGAGAGCTCAGGTCTCTGTTCGTCGTCTTGGGAACGGCTGAGACTCTCGACAACCTTCCCTTAGATGAGGGCACCTGGCTAGCGGCACTGGCTTTGGTTGACGAGTCCGGATATTCCCAGTCAGGATCTGGCTCGTGCGGCTCCTTGACACCTGGGATATTGCCAAGCACAAGGTCATATAAGGTATTCCTCATGCACAATGCATTTATGTCCCCAATGAGGTATGGCGTATGAACCGAGATGCGCGCTTCCGGCAGTTGTTTGACATTTCCATCCAGGAGCATGACTTTCCTGGTTTTTCCAGTTAGACAGCGGTCAGGAACCAGGTCACGCCGCACAATTGTTGTGTTGCTGCCTGTGTCTCTCAGGACCTGCGCAACTTGTCCCGGTACTCGTCCTTGGACAACTGGCATGCTGTCGACTGCTACCCTTGGGGGCTTGTTCTTCGTGTTGCGGCATTCAATTGCAGCGCAGGTCTTTCTCATAGGTTCAGCAGGAGAACCTGACTCTCGCTCTTCGTCCCTTTCCATTATGACACAGGACACCTGCTTTTCAGGCTTGTTCTTGCAGTCAGCCGTTTTGTGTCCAGGCTGTCCGCATGACTTGCATTTCTCGGATTCTTTTCTTGCTTCTCGACACTCATGTGCCTTATGCCCTTTGCGGTTACAAAAGAAGCAAATCGACTGCTGCTTGATCTGTGACACAACAACACTGGGGTTAGTAACACTCTGGGCCTCCTCTGCGACCTTCCGAATGTTGTTGATGCCCTGGACTTCGAGGAAACGGTCGGTGGTGTCCGCAAGGGAAGTAAGGGTTTTGCATTTCCTTTCTTTCAGAAAGATAGCTAGCTTCTGGCTACAACAACGCAGGAACTGCTCGCTAATGACGTGGTCTCGGAGGCCCTCGAAAGTTTTGGGAACGTCGGCCATATCGATCCAATTGTCAAAGTAGCTCGAGATCCGTGCGGCAAACTGCTTCCCTGTCTCGCCATCCTGCGGTTGCACCTCCCGAAACTTCTCCTTATACCCTTGGGCTGTAAATCTGAACCTTTGTAGAAGCGCCTTCTTCACCTTCTCGTAGTCGAGGGAGTCAGCTGCGGTCATACGCCCAATCACAGTCAGTGCCTCGCCACTCAAGCGCATGCTTATGGCGATGGCCCATTTATCTCGAGGCCAGTCCTGTCCCGTGGCTACGCGCTCGAACCTCTGCAGGTACGCATGGAGATCGTCGCGGCGCTCATCAAATAGCGGCAGTAGCTTCTGCGGGTTCAGGCCTGAAGGGGTTGCTGACGGGGCGAGTGCTGCCGCCGCAGATGGCTCACGCGGGGCACCCTCCTGAAGCTTGAGCTTAAGCTTCAGGATCTCGAGCTGCCTTTCATCCGCTAAGCGCTGTCTCTCTGCTGCTTCTTTGGCTGCATCTCGTTCAGCCGCCCGTTCGTCCCCTCTGCCTGACCTGCTCTCTTTCGACCCACTCACGAAGCTCTGCGCCAGACAATCCTAACTGCGTAGCAATGACCGCTAGCTTATCTAAATCCATCTCGGTCGTCTGGTGTTTCAAGAATACATCTGAATGCTGGTCTCCGCGTTAGGGATTTTACTGGCGGATCCTGGCAGGCTCGCCAGTTTGTGATGGAAACGCGATTAAATGTGGGCCCAGGATCCGTTCATTGAAATGACTCAGCAATCAGGCCTTCAAACACGAAACACAGACGACTTTATAGACAACTCTAAAACCCACACAAAATATTTACAGCCTCACTAGTGTTCAGCAATTGACCGTCCGTCTACTCTCGCGACGTGCCGCGCACTCCTACATTCACCTCCTCACTGTCGTTGCGGTCACCGTGGTGTCGTCGTCGCGGCGATGTCGCTGCGTGGCCCGACGAAGGTCGCGATGGCTCGTCACCGCGTCCGCCCCGGTTGTGACAGGTGGCAGGGATTCGTAACGGTTGATCCCAGGTTGTCACCGTGCCTGGCTGGCGGTTAGCCAGCCGCTTCCAGCTGCGGCATCGCCTCTGGTCGCTCCGGGACCCTCGCACCAGGCCGCTAGGGCAGCAGGCCGCTGGCGCCCCACGGAGCCAAAGACGTGATCTCGGCGCCGCCGGAACGGTCGCACCAGGTCGCTCTAACAGCAGGACGCTGGTGCACCGAGGACTCGACGAACTGCCGTCGCCGATGTCCGCCCGCTCTCTTGGCTCGTTCTTGTTTTGTTTTGTTTTAACCTTCACAGAATGGCACATACCCACTCTGGGGGATTGGCCAGGATTTGGTAGTTTTAGATTTTGTGTATAATTTGAACTATGTTGACTGCTAAAGAACAAATTAATAAATAAAAGAGAATACTGTGTAATATATGGAATAAATACTGTTTTAACTGTGCGATTGTGCTAGTAGACCAGACAGCCGAATTAACCTGATCAGAACAAGCTCGAATATATTTGTTGGATTCTAACGCATTTTTTTATATGTATTCCACTTATCGAATATTTGTAGTGGTCAAGATTATAATGGAGTACGTTTAGAAGCTTGAATGTAATTGCAAACCGCATCAAAAACATCCCTTTGGCAATGTCCCAAACCTGAGGCACCAAAACTTAATATAATTTCTGCAGTTAAATTTAGGCCTATCTTTGACAGCGCTGTAACCAGAAGTCTTCTAATACAAGCATATCTGCGACATGTCAAAAAATAATGTTCAATATTTTCTATTTCCCCGCAAAATTGGCAGAGGGGGCGATATCGCCAGACCAGCCCTATGTAAATAAAAGTTCAAAGGGGGGCACACGGCATCGAAATCTGGTGATCGTAACGTCTGCCTGCCGAGAATGAGTCCACTGAGACTTCCAGGGAAATTTTAGATGCTGGTATTCTGTCCACGTTGTTATTGCTTCCATCCTATCAGTGCAAATGGCTAGTTTTCTATATCTGATTGCTGTTAAATGTCCTATTTCTGGAAGCACCTTGATTATTGGGCCGTCTAGTGATGCTCCCGCTAAGGAATCGGCCATTTCATTTAATTTTTAACCCACAGTGACCGGGTACCCACAATAATTTTAGACGCTTCAGCTGAGGTGGAACTAAGGTGCGCAACGTCTTTACGGCTTGTGAGTTGTGTGAAGCTGTTAGAGCTGTGCACACCGAAAGGGAATCAGTCATTATGACTGCACTATTCGCATCCGTCGGGAGTTTTCGCAGCGCCATGATGGTAGCTAACAGCTCAGCTTCGAAAACAGGAGTGAAATCTGGCAGCCTCAGGGCGAATGACCAGCCGAGCGAATCTGAGACAATTCCTACTCCTGCCCTTTCATCGTTCACGGACGCATCTGTGGCTATTATGTTTTGTGTTTGAGCACGTACAATGTAATCTTCTAACCTAGCCTTTAAAGATTTGTGGGACTGAAATTTAGATTTCGGTGGGAAAATCTCTTCATATTCTATCATAAAATTCCGATTTGAGCTATTATTTGCAATTACCTCTCTTATGTTCACATTTATAGCTTCCAGTTTCTTTTGTACAAAAATTATCTGTGGTGTGTGGAATCTTGGCCAATGAGCGAGAAAGAAGGAATCTGGGTCACTGATAAAGACATATACAGATCTTTGTGCCGGTAAGCTGTAAAATTTTAGAAATGTTTGTACCGTTAATATGCGGAAACGACACAGCAATGTTGGCAGGCGGGCTTCCTGGTAAATCACATTATTAGCTGCAAACCTAGGGAGCCCTAGACACAAGCGGAGTGCTTCTCGCTCCAAGAGAACCAGTGGCTTAGTTTTATAAGTAGCACCACCCGAAAATAGGATACATCCGAATTCTAATATTGGGCGCATGTACATCTTATATAACATTATCATGGTGTCCCTACGTACACCATATTTTCGATTACTTATTCTGCGCAATAATCCTAAAGCGCGTTGTGCCTTAGCTGCAATGTATTCTATGTGTGGGCTCCAGTCAAGTTTTTCATTATAGATGATACCCAAATATTTGAGAGAGTCTACTTGCGGAATGGGCTCCTGTTTGTATGCAATCGAGACTGAAATTGAACCTGCTAGTGGAAACGCCAAAAGTGCGCTCTTGCTTACGTTCAGTGACATCGAAATCGACTGTAGCCATAATTCCAGCATATTCATATATATTTGCAATTTTTTGTTGTAGTCCGTAAATGTCACTGTCTGCCGCAAAGAACGCAATATCATCTGCATAAATATAGGCGTAGACATCCTGACAAGTTGGTATGGAGCTCATTAATATGTTAGATAGTATTGGCGATAGAACTGCTCCTTGGGGAACTCCACAATTTTGTTTAAATTTTGATGAGGAGCAGCCATCTTTGACACAATAAAATTCTCTTGATTTTAGAAATTCTGCTATCCAGGCAGTCATATATTGAGGGAAACTTAAACTCTGTAGCCTGTTTAGTAAAATGAAATGTTCAACGCTGTCATAAGCCTTAGCAATGTCGAGTGTCACAATCGCAGCGTATTGCCTTCTCTTTTAGCCAGCTGTATGCGGCTCTCTAGGTCTGTATGTGCACACCATATGGAGCAGTCAGTACGAAATCCTATTTGATTTGGTTTCAGTATTGAATTGTCTTCGATCCAGCTGGATACTCGCCATGCAGAACCCTCTCTATGAGTTTCACCATGTTAGAAGTCAGAGATATAGGTCTGATATTATCTATGTTATAACCTGATCCTTGTTTCTTTGGTATCGGAACTATCTTAGCAATTTTCCAATCATAAGGAATCCAGGCATAGTTTAACGAATAATTTATAACGTTAAGGATGTCACCAGAAGATAGCTTGAATAGAATTTTAATCATAGGCACAGTAATGCCATCAGGGCCGGGAGCAGAGGGGGGTAACTGTGTAATTACGTGGGACACTTCCGACATTGTAACTTCTTCGAAATCATTCAATGTGGTACCTTTCTGCCATATGTTTGGTATATTCGACGCAAATCTACTCTCCAGACCTTTTGCAATCAGCTCTAGAGATTTTGTCATTTCCTCTCGTGAGAGAATTTCATAATTCAAATTTAGTGGTGGCGGTAAGATTTTTCGAGTTCTCATACATCGAAACAGTGCTTTC
>JALIZH010023600.1:0-42812 GCA_030522465.1 Rhipicephalus appendiculatus | reverse complement strand
GGCGCTGGCTGTTCCTGGACTCCGGCTGGGTGACTGGCCCAGGGACCAGGTGATGCGCTGCGGTTCCGGCTGCTGTTCCTGACGGCTTAGCAACCGCAACGAACGAGGCCTGTCTTCCGGCTGGGCGAATGGCCCAGGGACCAGGCAAGGTGCCGTTGTTCCCGCTGCCGTGCAGAGCTGCCGAGAGTTCCGGTGTGCTGTGGGCCGCTGTTCCGGCTGCCGTTCTAGGTGGCTGACACGACCCCGGTGTGCTGCCGGGAGAAACATGGTGGTGGCTGAGCTGCCAAGCTACCAGTACCGTGCTGTTGCGGCTGCGCAAAACTGCCGTGTCCTGGAGTGAGCCGCCTCACGCTGAGGAGCCAGAGGCGCGCCGTCCCGAGCGATCAGCGTTGAACGAGCCCCCAGATGAACACGGCGAGAGACTTTTAATTCAGACGCGCAGTTAGCACAGGACTATACGCGACAGACTATCTTTTGTCACTCTATTTTAACATTTTCCTTTGTCTGTAAATATATTTGTGTGTGTGTATGTGCACTTGTGGCTGGATAATTCCTTGATAGCGGTCCTGGGCACAAAACCTGGTAAATTCTATCACAATAACACAGAGTGTCAGTCATGCGTTGCAATACAATTGTCGAAGAGCCTTGGATCAACAATGGCAATTTATTTTTTGGTACAGTCTCTTTTTTGGGGTTTCGAACAGTTTGCGAGACTACAACATATAAAATAATGATTGAGACCTTGGTTTCCACGACTGCTGCCTGCGTTATAAGATTCGAGCAACGCTCATTAATGTGGTCAATGCATGATTTCACCAGTTTTCCAGATAAAAATTCTTCACGTGTCGGTATATGAATAGCACCTTCCAAACCCCATTTCGATAGAAGGTCGAGATAATTAGCAGCCAGAGGCAGAGCAGGGCGAAGGGTATCAATATTGATGTCGCCCAGCGCAAGTACGTTGTCTTCAAGAGAATGGGCTGATGGCACTGCATCAAGTTCTGATAAAAACAATCGGCCGTTGCAGCCTGGGGGGCCGGTAGATCGACAATACAGTTCCCGATAACTCAGCAGCGCATAGTCGAAGAGCGACCGCTTCTGCTTGCGAATAGGAAAGCGTCAATCTTTATTGACCATGCGTCTTTTACAAATACGGCCACACCCCCAACCCTGCGTAGTGAACGCGTGTATGAAAACAAATGATAACCGGGAAGGGAATAGGATGAAATGCAATCAGGGGAAGCATTGATTTCGGTCAGCACAAATATGTCAACGAAAGACAAGAAGGGAGAGATCAGTGCACAGAAGTGATTCCAATGCTTCCGGATGCTGCGGATATTAACATGGACAGCAGTGAAAGGGATTGTTAGAACTCGAAATAATGTTATGGGCTTCTGAAAAGCTACCAAATGAGGGTGTATTGGAAATACCCATATTTAGACAAGTTTCTCGAGATCCATTAGAGTATCAATGCGGACGAGAGGAGAGCCTTCCACCTTTCTCGCCAGCACCTTTCCATCGCGTGTCCAGACAAATTTAAATCCTTTTTCCTTTCCTGTCATGCGAGCTTGACGAAATAAATTCCGATTAGCACGAGTCAAATTATCTCTGAAATACAAGCGAAGATTGTGATCGAAACCATCCAACACAAGTTTTGGAAGGCTTTTGCGAGCATCCATCCATTTTTGCTTGATTGCAACAGTGTGTGCTTGAACAATGATGGCCGTAATGCTATTCCTGCGGGCTGGCAGCCTGTGAACATCTGCGACATCTGAAGGTTGAAATTCTATACCTAACTTTCCTGCCACTGTGCCAAGTAGAGACATGAGGTACTCGTTGCGCTAGACGGGCAGACCATGTATCTCGAAGTTGCATCTTCTAGTATACTGTTCAAGGGCATTGATATCGGTGTTCATGGTGTGGATGGTTGCATCCTGAGCAGAAACGGTTGTGGACAGTGACTCGCACTGAACCCGAATTTGATCAAGTCCAGCTTGGTTATCCGACACAACCGAGAGTACAGAGTCGTACTTCTTAGAGAGGAATTCGATAGACTTTTGTATCTCTCCTACAGTCTCAGCCAGCTTTTTTCCCGTGGATTTGAACTCCAGTAATTATTCTACTTTAATTACAAGCGCTCCGACTGTTGTTGTAAGCTGATCCAGTTTTTCACTTACTGATGTCAATTGATGGGAGAACGAAGCATCACTTGTAGGCATTTTGGATTGTTTGCAAGCCTGGCACGACCAAGCCTCACGCTTCTCAATTGACATCTTAGTGTAGGTGCCCTCAGTAACCGCGCAACAACTTTTGCCAAGGTGATACCCTCGCTTACACAACACACACGTAAAAAAATTTGCCATCCGTTGGCAGCAACTGGGAGCACAAGGTACAAATAAGAGACATCTTGGTGCAGTCAGCGGCAAGCAAAGATTTGTAAGAGGAAATAAAAGCGGGTTGATACAAAAAGCTCACCTGCCGATTAGAAGAATAAAAAAGTGGTGAGCAACAGGTCACGGTTTGCTGCTGACTGCCCAGGGGTGCGGAAGAAGCAGGGTTTAAGTACACCACAGTCGACGCCAGGAGGATCAAGGCTTCAGCATCGTTGACTTCGACGGTAATGGGGGTGGTGGTATACAGCTTGAGGCGTCCACGGCAGCGGGTCAGCGCATGCGCCAACGCGTATTTCGAGACGAAGGTAGGCGCAGTAGATGGACGATTAACCCACGCAACGATAACAAGGTGCCGGTATCCTGCCGATTAGAAGAATAAGAAGTGGTCAGCAACAGGTCATGGTTTGCCGCTGACTGCACAGGGGTGCGGAAGAAGCAGGGTTTAAGTATACCACAGTCGACGCCAGGAGGATCAAGGCTTCAGCATCGTTGACTTCGACGGTAATGGGGGGTGGTGGTATACAGCTTGAGGCGTCCACGGCAGCGGGTCAGCGCATGCGCCAACGCGTATTTCGAGACGAAGGTAGGCGCAGTAGATGGACGATTAACCCACGCAACGATAACAAGGTGCCGGTATCCTGCCGATTAGAAGAATAAAAAAAATTCCCCATCTCCTGCTAAAGGGAACCATGTGTGGATGCGAAGCAGCGGGGAGATAAGTAGCTCTAATGGTGCGAAAGCCTCTGTCAAGCCTTAATGGCTTTTTGCTTTCGCCCCACAGCATTACTGTTGTGACTTTTGAAATGTCTCCTTTAATGTTGAAATAAAATTTAATTGAATTGAATTGAGCGGGAGGAACGTCGGCACTCTCATTTCACGGCAGCGGTCCGGGCGCTCATCACGGCGCTGCACAGGAGAGAGAATGAGCCGCACGCACTCCGTCATTTTCATACTGCGGAACTACCGTGGCACCCCAGCGGAGTATGCAGCTGTCACACCACCTGTCGTGCGCGCCGCTCCGTACAGGATTCCTATTGGAAAGGACGGGGGGGGGGGACCGTAGGAGAGGAGAGAGAAGGGAGGGGACGTGCATGCGCTGTGGGGATGTGGGACGCCGGAGCCGCTCCGTAGAGTAGAGGATTCCTAGAGGAAAGAGGGGGAGAGGACGCGCATGCGCTGTGGGACGCGGGCGCCGCTCCGTAGAGTAGATTATTCCTAGAGGAGAGAAAGGGGGTGAGCGTAGGAGAGGGGACGCGCATGTGCTGTGGGGGGTGTGGAACTCGGGGGCCGCTCCGTAGAGTAGAGGATTCCTAGAGGAGAGAAAGGGAGTCAGCGTAGGGAAGAGAGGAGAGGGGGACGCGCATGCGCTGTGGGACGCGGGAACGAGGGACGGACTAAACCCCTCCAAACACATGCGAGCAAGATCAAGGAATGGGGTCAACCTCGGCGACAGACACCACCTGCCTAGCCATTGCTAAGCAGCCTCTCTGTGCTCTCGGCCATGACTCAAGGAATGGGGTCAACCTGGGCGACAGACACCACCTGCCTAGCCATTACTAAGCAGTCTATCTGTGCTCTCGGCCATGACTCTGATGATTGTAGTAGGGTTGACGGCCTTCATATTACTACAGTGTTCTGGTTCGCATAATGGGTGCTTCCCTACTTCATGAAAGTGGCCGGACGCGGGACACGGGACGCGGGACGGGGGGACGGGGTAGGGACGGACAGAGCCCCGAGCATAAGATGCTTCGCATCTAAAAGTGGGCAGCAACAGGTCACGGTTTGCCGCTGACTGCACAGGGTTGCGGAAGAAGCAGGGTTTAAGTACACCACAGTCGACGCCAGGAGGATCAAGGCTTCCGCATCCTTGACTTCGACGGTAATGGGGGTGGTGGTATACAGCTTGAGGCGTCCACGGCAGCGGGTCAGCGCATGCGCCGACGCGTATTTCGAGACGAAGGTAGGCGCACTAGATGGACGATTCACCCACGCAACGATAACAAGGTGCCGGTATCCTGCCGATTAGAAGAAAAAAAGTGGTCAGCAACAGGTCACGGTTTGCCGCTGACTGCAATTTGATGTCTACTTCAGCGGCGTTTGCCGCCCCTGCTCCCGCACTGTTACACGCGGGTATTTTTCTTCGTGGCTTTTACTTATATATATGTATACACATATATATATATATATATATATATATATATATATATATATATATATATATATATATATATATATATATATATATATATATATATATATATATATATATATATATACGGAACATGACGGCAAAAAATGAGCCGAGACTGTCCATATAATTGCTATCGCAATAAAACAAATTGAGTATGCATTTTGAGCCGAAGATTTCCTTTTTTTTGTGCAAAAAATCAAACATGACTGTCAGAAGAATAGCTAAATATTTAAATATATGCTAATTAACGTTATTTAGTAAAGCTCGCAAAAACAACATATCACTCAATTTTCTTTCTTGGAATGTAATATCGATTGCCTTAGAATTATGTTGTGCGAAATTTAAATATTTTCAGACAGTGCATCAGAATTCGTGCCGGAAGAGAACAATATACATACCAGGGGCGTAGCCAGGGGGGGGCTTATGGCGCTTCAGCCGCCCCCCCCCCCCCCCCGAAATCTTTTCGTATTGTGATGTATCGCCGACCAAAAGAGCTAGCTGCGCTGAAAATCATCCCAGACTTTTTTCTCAAACCTCAAAATCATTTTAGAAAAATCCAGAAAAAAATTTTCGCAGTGAAAAGACACTTCGGTGTGAACATTGGGGACCACCGGCGGTCCTGTATCTGGCTGTGCACCGCATGATGCGGTAAGAAATGTGCAGCGCATGATACGGAAAAGAAGGCGTAGTGCCTTGTATTGCCATTTTAGCGTGTCACCGCGAAATAGTAACTATTGTTGACAGGCAGGACGCTCTGGCTTAGGATATAGAAGGGGCCTCCAACAAACCTCAACTAGCGGTCCGCAGTAACGAAATTTAGTCCCACAAGCGCTGGGAGGAGAGTGAAGATGGTGGATTCCGGGGGGGGGGGGGGGCAAAGTGTTTGAATTAAATTGTCACCAAACGTTGCCTCTTGAAAGAATAAAGAAATAATTTCCTGCATAGGTCATTTCAGAAGGGTATTTGACGTCAGGTCTCGGAAAACATATGGATATTGATTTTCAGAATGACTAAAATCTGGACGCCGATTGTTAAATATGGAGTTTTCGTTTCACGGTGATGTTGCAACTTATCAGGAGCGTATGGGACGCCCTCGCGCACGCGCACAGAACATTTGAGACCAGTCCCGTCTTCGTAGCTTGCCTGAACAAAGAGCTATTATACGTAGTAGGCGGGAAAATAATGCGCATACTATTTAGCAAACTCGCAAGGCTATTCTGTCGGAAGGCGCGGGCCGCAAGCAATGGGTCCGCGGGCCGCGTGTTTTGTACAGGCAGTGCACTATATCCTTAGAACAAAAGCCATCTACTAATTTGGGCTGCTAGGGTACGTCGATCAGCGGGGTGTGCATTCACCCAGTGAATAAGTAAGGGCGGGGGGAGACCACCCTTGATTCACTCTTTAACTGACCACTCTGACCTGAAAGTCGCTCTAGTGTATTCAGAGTTGCTAGTGAGCTGACATTTTTGAGGTCAATCTTTGGAACATATCCATATCTTTTCCCTGTCCGAGAAGCGAATGAACACCGACGACGCTGCTAAAGAGACTATAATGTAGTAGAAATCCTGCTTTGCCAAAATTAATTCCTTGTAACGCTGATAGCGCTTCAAACAGCCCCCTCTTTCGGCCGAAGCATGATGTCCTTCTTGTGCTATATATGTGGCGTTTTTTTAAATGCGAAGCATTTCTTAGCGAACTTCGGCGACTTTCAGCGTATCATCTATCTATCTATCTATCTATCTATCTATCTATCTATCTATCTATCTATCTATCTATCTATCTATCTATCTATCTATCTATCTATCTATCTATCTAGCCGCCTACGACTTTGTGCTCTCCTGGCCGTATCGTTAATGGGATTTATACCAAATTTGGTATGGCACAACATGACTGTATGACCAACATAAATGGCTTGCCATATCATGAAAATCATGACTAACTTGTCATGAAAAGTATGATTTACATGCCACGCTCATGGCGCGCTCGCGGCCCTTTTCGTTAGATTGATATACACCAAATTTGGTATTGAGTGACATGACTGTATGACGAACATAAATGACAAGTGGTAATATGGAAATCATGACCTGTCATGTGCGACATGACTTGCATGCCACGCTTATGGCGCGCTCGCGGCCGTTTCGGTAGCATGAGACACACCAAATTTGGTATTGAGTGACATGAGTGTATGACGAACATAAATGACAAGTGGTAATATGGAAATCATGACTTGTCATGTGCAACATGACTTGCATGCCACGCTTATGGCGTGCTCGCGGTCGTTTCGGTAGTTTGAGATACACCAGTTTGGTATTGAGTGACATGACTGTATGACGAACATAAATGACAAGTGGTAATATGGAAATCATGACATGTCATGAGTGACATGACTTGCATTCCACGCTCATGGCGCGCTCGCGGCCATTTCGTTTGTGTGATATACACCAAATTTGGTATTGAGTGACATGACTGTATAACGAACATAAGTGGCAGGTGGTAACATGAAAATCTTGGCATGCATGTCATGTACAATGCCATTTACATGTCATGCTCATGGTGCGCTTGCGTCCAGTTCACTAGCTTGACATACACCGAAATTGGTGTATCGCGACGTGACTGTATGACGAACACAAATGACAGGTCGTAACATGTAAAACATGACATGCAAATTATGTAAAGCATGATTTGCTCCTTCCTGGCTGCTTCGCATTACATCGATTCCCACAGTGCGTGGGATCTCCCGGCTTTTTTATAAATGAACCAAATGAGAAAAGGGCTAAATTTCACGGAAGCGTAAAACGTGCCAAAATATATTTCTCTTTTAAACGAATTGTAATCAAACTGCGACAATTCATCATCATAACATGAACTCAAGAAGGCATACTGACGATAATAGGCTACATAGATTTTAGCCGGAATATAGATTTCAGGTATTTTGGTGACATGAGTGCACTGGCGAGAAAAATGTTGGAGCTGGCCCGACTATATGGTTCGTAGCAAAAACTGCGTTTTTTTTTCAGTTTCAGTTAACGCGGACTTGGCTTCTTTAGAAGAAAAGCGCCACACATGTATGATCTGGCTAGAATAGTTCCATTTCTACCGCGCTGGTATTTCGAGCTAAGTTAGCCCGGCGTTTTGCAATACTACTAATAATAATAATTTGTGGAGTTTGATGTGCCCAGATCCACGGTATGGTTATCAGGCACGTCTTAGTGGAGGACTACGAAAAGTTCTAGCGCTTGTACTCCTTAACAAGCACTTACATCAAGGAGGCTCGCGCACTTATAGTGGCCTCAAGCATTTCGTCTCCATAAAAATACCACCGCCGCAGCCGGGATGGAACCCACATCATTCGCGTCAGCGCACCATAATTACTGTACCACCGCGGTGGCTTGCGCTTTGAAAATTTTGTTCGCTTTGTATATTATTGTCTTTTATAATTGCGAGTATCACGAGGTCAACAAAAATCTATATCTAATGTGTATTCTATAGAACCACAGCTGTCTATGTGACCTACGTTGTCTCGTGACTCAGTAGCGTAATGTGTTGGGATAAATGGCGCTGAAAGGTCCTGCGTAAAAAGTTAATATCTCATGAAGCACGTCAATGGATGTCTATACAACTCTGGAAATGAAGCAGTATTGTAGGGGCTCATTCGCAACACATCGCGTCGTCTAAGTAGCATCAGGTGGCATTCTATATTCCAAAGGAAATTTTACATTTCCCTTCTGGTTCTAGTCACTCGTTTGCGTTGAGAGAAACAGGTCATAATTTTTGTCACCGGCAGTTCATGGCAGCAATACATGCACCATGCATTATTAAGGTTCGCAATCATTGTGAACGCTTGCTTAGTTTTTATACAAATAAATGCTATTAGTTGCACTTTCTAAGAAAGCGTAGCAGTATATTTTAGTGGGACGTCAGGTGGAAAGGTGGATAAAACTGCCTGGTGGGCAGACAAACTTTCGTAGTATTGCGTTAAAATATGCACTACCAGGAGGTAAACTTGATCACTGTGTCTATGACAAAGCTCATATATGTATGCAAGTCTGCTAGGTGTAACGCTGCTCTTCGGTATTGTTTTCTTCAATAGTAAGCTGGCAGATTTCGCGGGTGAGCTTATTCTAACAGTGCGAAGTATAGCGGGTGAAAAACATGCGCACACATGAAAAATTTATTCGATGACCATCTTCAACAGATTTTGATCAATTAGCTTCTCGAAACTAATGTAATTCTGACGTTTGTAGTCAATTCTGCTCGATCGATTATGTAGATGGATCTCCAAATACGAGCTCTAAAACAGGAGCACAGCATAATATAGTCAGGTTTAAATTTAGTGCAATATTTTTTATTATAATTTATATCTTGAGTAATAAAACCGCGTTTTCTAAATGGCTTCTTCACATGACTCAACTTAAATAATCTAGTGATTGTAACGTAAGCATACGCGCCATCTCGCTTGTGATCACAAATACACGCTGAAGTCACCGATCTCTGAGTGCCGCCGACAGTAAATGAGGTATATAAATGGCTTGCCGTTAGAACACCGAAGAATGTATGGTTCGTGGCCGAATCGCCTCACGCCGCGCGCTGCGGAGCGAGAGGTCGTAGGTTCGACTCTGGGCGACGGAACATTTAAATCCAAAGCATTTCTTAGCGAACCTCGGCGACTTTGAGCGTACCTATCTATCTATCTAGCCGACTACGACATTGTGCTCTCCTGGCCGTATCGTTAATGGGATTTACACCAAAACTGGTATGGCATAACACTTTATGATGAACATGAATGACTGGTCATATCATGAAAATCATGAACTTGTCATGAAAAGTATGATTTACACGCCAAGGCCATAGTGCTCCTGAGGCCGTTTTCTTAACTTCATATATCCAAAAATTGGTACGATGACACATTTCTACATGACCAACATAAAGGACAGGTGGTAATACGAAAATCATGACCTGCCTCTCATGTACAACATAATTTACATACCACGCTTAAGGTGCACTGACGGCCGTCGCTAGCTTGATATACACGAAATTTGGTACTGCGTGACGTGATTGTATGACGAGCATAAATTACAAGTGGTATTATGGAAATCATGACGTCATGTGCAACCTTACTTGCATGCCACGCTCATGACACCCTGATGGCCGTTTCGCTAGATTGATATACACCAAATTTGGCATTGAGCGACGTGGTTGTATGACGAGCATAAATGACAAGTGGTAATATGAAAATCATGACGTCATGTGCAACCTGACTTGCATACCACGCTCATGACACTCTCGTGACCGTTTCACTAGATTGATATACAACAAAAATTTTTAGGCGAAAGCCTTTGTCTCATGCTCACGTCCGTCCGTCCGGCCGTCCCTCCGGCCGTGCCCTAGCACGGTGCCCGGTGGCAGCCTGGGTGCGTAAACGGACGCCGGTCGCATTGGACCCTACAGAGCTCGCGCTTTGCTTGCGTAGTGTTACTGTGCCCAGCGTGTCTAATCGTGCAAAGAGGGAGACGCACCCATCGCGTTCCATCCTGAGTGACCCCGTCTCAATGGACATTCGAGGAACACACTTTGGAATTTACAAAGTGTCCGTCAGTGTAAGCGCTGCAAGGCGGATGGCGTCTGCACGATGCGCAAAGCGCGAAAATACGAATGCATGCGAATCGGAGGCAGATTATTCTCGCGTCTCACTGCTATTCAGGGTAAAAAAATTAAAAAGTCACAGTTTCACCGCAAGGGTGAGGCAATGAATGCGATAGCAACAAATTGTAATGTTATACGAAGTGAGGCTGGAAGCTAACTCTTTTGGATCCGATCTCACGCAACTCTAGAAAACGCTGGTTTGAGAGAATACGGCCGCTCCAGGGATACTCTTCACACCACATTCTCTTCGCGTTGAGAGCGCAGCAAGTAGAAGGGTATAGCGGCCGCCCGCTGTCGGCTGCCGAGATGGGAGATAAGGCGCGCGCCCGCGACGACCGCGCTCGTAAAATCGATGGTCGCGCGAGGGGAACCCCCCCCCCCCCCCGCTCGCCTCTTGGGCGGGGCCGGTCGAACAGTTGGGGGGCTCTTATCGCATGCGCCTGCCGGCTCGTTGGTTCTCGGCTTCAGCCGCGTTCATCGCTCCTCTCGCGCGCTATTGGAATGTACAAAGTGTCCTTTTGAGCGACGTGATTTTATGACGAGCATAAATGACAAGTGGTACGTAATATGGAAATCCTGACATGCATGTGCAACATGACTTGCATGCCACGCTCATGGCACGATCACGGCCGTTTCGCTAGCTTCATATACACCAAATTTGGTATTGAGTCACGTGATTGTATCACGAGCATAAATGAGAAATGGTAATATGGAAATTATGACATGTCCTGTGCAACATGACTTGCATGTCATGCTCATGGTACGCTCGTGGCCGTTTCCCTAGATTGATATAAACCAAATTTGCTATTGCGTGATGTGACTGTATGACGAACATAAATGATAAGTGGTAATAGGGAAATCATGACATGTCATGTGCAACGTAACTTGCATGCCGTGCTCATGGCGCACTCACTGCCGTTTCGCTAGCTTGATATACACCAAAGTTGGTTTTGCGGGATGTGACTGTATAGCGAACATAAGTGGCAGGTGGTAACATGAAAATCTTGGCATGCATGTCATCTACAATGCCACACGCTCATGGAGAGCTTGCGTCCAGTTCGCTAGCTTGATACGCACCAAAATTGGTATTGCGCGACATGACTGTATGACGAACATAAATGACAGGTCCTAACATGTAAATCGCGACATGCATATTATGTACAGCATGATTTGCTACTCTCCGGCTGCTTCGCATTACATCTATTCCAACAGTGCGTGGGATCTGCCAGTTTTAAATGCGAATGCATTTCATAGTCGGGCTATGTCAGGCATCCGGCGTTGTCCGGCGTTGTCCAGCGTTGTCCGCGGAGGAGGAGGAGGAGGATAGGTTGAGGAGGTAAGCGCCGGCAGGTGTTAGATGTGAAGCATCTTATGGCGAAGCTTAATGCGGTGGTGGTAGTGGGCGGCGTGACCACCGATACTGAGCATGCGCAAGCCCTTTAAAAAATATAAATAAAAAACCTCCTCTCTCCCTCTCTCTCCTCTAGGCATCCCTCCCCGCGGCAACCACACCCTCACTGCGCATGCGCCTCCCCTCCTCTCTCCCCCTCCTACGCTCCCCCCTCTCTCTCCTCTAGGCATCCCTCCCCGCGCTCCCACTGCGCATGCGCGTCCCCCCTCTCTCTCCTCTAATACGCTCCCCCCCCCTCCCTCCTCTAGGCATCCCTGCCCACAGCGGCAACACCCCCACTGCGCATGCGCGTCCCCCCCCCTCTCTCTCCTCTCCTACGCTACCCCCCTCTCTCGCCTCGCGACGCCGACGCAGGCAGCGTCTGCTAGCGAGTTTGGTTGAAAAAACCGACTGCTTGCGCTGCACAACCGTTGACTGTCCATCCCGTACATATGGCAATGGATCTTGACCTCCAAGGTGGTGCCGGTGGGAGATTTCTCCTGTGCGTTGTTGAACAATAAAAATTCGCAGCGTGCGCGTTAACTAAAAGCCGACTGCGGGTCTCTGTGTCCAGTCGGAGTCTTCTGTCTCTCATTGCCCATTAGCAGCGATTGGCATGTTCCAGTAGGAAACACCACTCCATCGCTGCGTGCTTTACGCATCTCCAGTTTTAAATGCGGATGTATTTCAAGTGCGTGAGGGCGCTCGCATCGCGGGAGCTCCCGCGGAGCTATATGTGAGAAAAAATTAAAAAAAATTAAAAAAAAGAAAAAAAAAAGGAAAAAAGAACAAAACGAATAAAAAAAATAAATAAAAAGAGAATAAAAAACACAACAAAACCAAAAAAAAAAACAGGCGCTGCGCCGTGCTGCCGACCGGGCTGCAGAAATTAGGCGCCTTTTTCCTTCTTCGAACCACAACCACCATATATAAATGGAGTGAAGCGCGCGCGAAATGCATTCGCATTTCCTCACGATTCCCTTCGGGGAGGTGGGGGGCATTTTTCTTGTAAGGTTTTTCTTTGGCATTTGTTAGTGTATATTTCACAACGTCATATCCGTGACGTAAATACGTCAGTAGAACCGTGGTGGATCTCGGCATAAAACACTTTCGTGTTAACACACTTGTACACCCCCCAATGGTACTGTACTATGCGATGCGTCTATATTCTGCCTTGAAGACGACGTCTGGCGTGTGGACTCCTTCGAAGGTTTCATTCTTTTCGTGAAATATTCCAAACATTTTATAACATAGGGCAGAAATATTATCAGGTGAGCCGCCAAGCCACTCTTACGGTACGCCGATCCACCCTAGTCATTGTATCGACACCTTCTGCATTAACACGTCCAATACTGATTAACTTTAATCGTGAAATATTGACGCCACCAAATAGCTTTGAACTGCAGACACAAATATTGAGCTCTAACCCGTACACCAGTCCGAATAGTCACGCACGAAATCCGTTCTTCTTCGTTAAGTAATGCGCGGAGTTCAATAATGACTCGCATATGCTTCGGGCAATACCCGAACGTTCTTCATGGGTCTACTAGCGAAGGCTTAATTCTACCATGCAGACCACCCTTGCTGCTTCTTCATTTCATCGACCTACTTCAGTTTTCGGAAGGCATGCCAACCACCAATGATGGTTCTTGATTAACACTAACCATCGGCGACTAAATTGAGACGTTCGCAATAGCCGGTGAAGAGCATGAGTCACAAGGTCATGAAAGTGACGGTGGTGCCATGGGAACGGCGGCCTGTGCTTGGGAGAAAGCCCGTGAAGGCTAAGTGCTAGGAAGCAGCGTTAACAAAGGAGATTTGACTTCGGCCATGACACTAAGAGGTTGGCCACTAACCGCAAAGTAGTACGTCTGGTCCCGTGATTTAAACTGTGGGAATCAGGAAGTTTGCCCATCCGCTGAATGTTGTTTCTAGCAGGCGGCTGGAACACCCTCAAAACGCGTTTTCATTAAGTCCTGTGAGGCGGCAGGTGCCGCAAAACCTGAGGATATCCACTGTTGCAAACAAGATTCAACAAAGGGCGTCTACACGTTCTGTTGGTGGTAAACACCCGGAGAAGGTTGCAGCTGGGAGGGGGCTGCCAAAACTGATGGCGGATATTGGAAACCAGTTGCAAAAGTGGGCATTTGTAGATTTTGAGGTGGTGGAACACCACAAGATGGTTGAGGCTAGGTGGGTGCTGCCGAAACTGATTGCTGTGGTTGAAAACCAGGCGCAACGGCTGGCATCTGCACGTTTTGAGGTGGTGGAACACTACAAGATTCTTGACGCTGGGAAGGTGCTGCCGGAACTGATGGCTGGGGTTGAAAGCCAAGTCCAACAGCTGGCATCTGCATGTTTTTAGGTGGTTGAACAACACAAGATGGTTGAGGCTGGTAGGGTGCTGCCGGAACTGATGGCTGGGGTTGAAAACCAGGCGCAACGGCTGGCTTCTGCAGATTTTGAGGTGGTGGAACACCAGAACATGGTTGGGGCTGGGAGGGTGCTGCCGAGACTGGTGGCTGGGGTTGGCAATTAGATGGAGCAGTTGGCATCTGCAGACCTTCACGTGGTGGAACACCAGAAGATGGTTGGGGCTGGGTGGGTGCGGCCGAAGCTGGTGGCTGGGGTCTGAAATTAGATGTAACAGCGGGCATCTGGAGGTTTTGAGGTGGTAGAATACCAGAAGGTTGTTGAGGCGGGGAGGGTGCGGACATACTGGAGGATGACTGCGGTTGGAAAAACGACGCAAAATAGGGCGTATGGATGTTCTGTGGTGGTTGAACACCCGCAAAAGGTTGCGGCTGGTTGTTTGAAGCAACGCTTTGGGCTTGTGTGGCCGGCGAGAACTGTCTGGTTCTGGAAATAGCTGTGGGAAGTTGTAAATCTGGGCTGGGTGGAATGCCGCACATCTGTGCCCCCGCCGGCATTTGCATGGTAGAGCATGCCAGTGGCATGGCTGTGGCGGATTGAGGCTGGTCGTTCACGTTGCTTCCTAAAATACAAGGTTGCGGTGCTGCTTGCATTGCGGGAGGCAAGGAATATAGAGGCTGGCCAGTCACTGAAAGATTATACCCCTGCGCATAGAGAGGTGGCGGTAGCTGTGGTGCCTCTGCAATGTAATATGGTGGTGGAACCTGGCCAGGCATGACTAACTCTCGAATCGGCGCAACTGGAAGCTTTTGGAACACGAAGAATGGAGCAGCTATCGTCGAAGGTAGGGGCTGGTTGGGCGTAGACGGATCACGCATCTCCACCGCCGACGTCACTGACAGTTGAAGAGCTGGAGCAGTCATCATCGAAGGCTGCAGTGAGCAGCTCGAAGGATAGCCGTGCAATTCCGTGTTAATTATTGCGCCAGACGACGGAACCACACCAACAGAAGGCAGCCGCTGCGTGCCTTCTACGAAGCCGTGCGTCTGGAAACCAGACGGTACCTCTACGGAGTTTGGCCACCATGCATTTGCAGGCAGTTGATGTTGCACGCTCGGGGGCATATTACACATTTGTATTTCCCATGGTGATTGTGTGAGATATGGCGGTGGTGCGACCATGGAGGATTGCTGCTGCGCACTCGTCGTCATACCGAACATCTGTATTGCCGATGGCATTGGCATGACTGAGAACGAAGATGTAGTCGTTGGCGGTCGGAGCTGTCCGCTTGGTAAAACGTTGCACATCTGCATTCCCGGTGATGGTTGTAGCACACGGTACTCAGGTGCCACCCAGAACTCTTGTATTTCTTCGCGAACTTCTCGTCGTGTCAGTGCGAGAGCAGGTAGAGTAACAGCTTCCACACGTTGTGCTGGGCCGACGTTGTGGACGCCGCAAATTTGTGGGCCCAGTTGAGAGTGGCACTTGAGACACATGAGACTAACGGGCATCACTTCAGCGTCTGTGTCTGAGACCGTCCGCATCGTCACGTCAGGATCTGATACCGACACCATTGCGACGTCGGAATCGCTTAAGCTGGTCATATGGACGTCCGGATCGGTGACCGATACCATCTCAGCATCTTTATTTCCCATTGTAAGAGCCTGAACGCTCGATTCTGTGACAGCCTTCCTGGCACTCACAAAGTCCGGCGCCTCCACGTGTTCCTGTTTCGCAACCTTGTCTTGTGTCCTATCTTTGACTCCAGCCGATGAAGCGGTTGCACGTTTAGAGCCCGCCTCCCCTCCGCTGTCCTTTGTCGCGCCTTTGCCTCGTGCGATTGAGTGGTCTTCGCATTTGGAACGCGCCTCATCTCGGTTGTCTTCCGTCACGCTTCTGTGTCCTGCGGCTGAGACGGTTACGCATGTCGGGCACGTATCCTCTCTGTCGTCTTGTGTAGCGCCTTTGCCTACTACAGTTGTGTCGGTCTCAGGAAATTCACAACACACGTTGTCCATGTCGAGTGTGTCGCACGCTTTCGCGTCAAACGTCTTTAGGTTGTTTTCGTTACCGGACTCGCCGCTCTCCACGCTTGATGCACTTTCAGCGGCTTCCACCGTTTGCGTTCTGTGATACTGTCCCGCGTCGGCGGTCCCAGCGTTTGATTTATTCAGTGATGTTTTCGCCTGGGCTCCTTCCTTGTGGTTGGGTTCACTTTCCGGCTTGTGTGATGCGTTCGACATCATCGGTCGACGAGAAGTCCGGCGACGTCGATGCCGCCTTCGCCCCATCTTCGTACGTCCTCGTAACACTTTTCGATACCTCGAACCAGGCTTCCCCGCGGGTCGCCGGTGCACCTACTTTGCGTTTCTCAATGCGGTAGCTTTTCTGTTGCTGGCCTGTCTGCAAAACAAAACATGTTGCGTGATTAGTCTACACGACAGCAGACCGTACAGTAATTGTACCGGACTGCACGTGGTATGGATGCGTCCGCGCAATCATATCTACGGTCGCACGACTGTGTGAAACATACTTTGTTAAGGACATGTGTTTCGCTGCGTGCTCTCAGAGTAAAACATCAGCTCAATTTTTTGTGACGTTAACCACTCGGTGTACCTCTGCGATTTCGCTTTTTTGCCCACCAAAGCTTGTGCCTTTCATGTTTACAGTGCTATATACTACACAAAATAACAATATGAGTTTCGCTGCATTATAATTATTAAGCCACAAGCTGCGCACGGTTACGTAAGCTCAATGAATTATTAACTCAATAATATGAATATGTGGCTGCTGCCAGACGCACATGCACATGATAGCCGATGGATGGAGTATATAGTGTCAACATGAAGTACAAATTTTGTAGAATGCAGCATAGTGTGCAGCGGAACTTGTAGTGTGCACGTGCTTCACAGGAGTACGGCCACTAGCGTGGGTTCGGACTTAGCGAGCCACAGGGGCCGCGTCTGC
The DNA here is from genome assembly GCA_030522465.1 of Rhipicephalus appendiculatus. Lineage (NCBI taxonomy): Eukaryota > Metazoa > Arthropoda > Arachnida > Ixodida > Ixodidae > Rhipicephalus > Rhipicephalus appendiculatus. Next base: position 25,855 of record JALIZH010023600.1, on the reverse strand, counting down.
CGTCGCCTCGCGTGAACCAGCGTGCCGCAGCACAAGTGCGTCCGGGCAGCAAAGGCACAGAGCGCAGCGCGGCAAGTACACAGTATACTGCTCTCGGGATCCGCAACACTTTATTGCCTGCGGCAACACCACAAACGCAGTACAACGCCCGCTGCAAAAGGCGGCGGGAAAAGCAATGGGCTTAACCACGACACGGGCGAAAATACAACACAAAGGGTGCCGCTAGCACGTCTCCGCGGGCAAAAGGGCTCACGGCGACACGTCGCTGGGGTAAACGTTCCCTCGCGAATACGCTGCGTAGTCTCACGATCAGTGACCACAGGGCCCGATCGCTCGAGTGAGGGCAAACTCCGCTCGCGTTGGCTTCGTTAGGTACGGCTCGGCGTAGTAAGACCACGCGCGAACACACCGCGCGGCTCTTCGGCCTAGCGTTCGGAAAAGGGCAACGGAAGGTAAGCGTTCGCCGCGGGCGCAAGGCACCGTTGGCGAACCGTCCGAGCGAACCCCAAGAACAAAGGAGCCGTCGGACAGAAAGCAAAAGACGTGCTTACCCCACGCTGTCCAGAGAGATTCTGACTCCCGCCGCGCGCGCGAAACGTCTCGCGAGACGCGAGACTCGAGCGCGGCGCCACAGTCGAGAATCGGCGCCGGGTGCGAGGTTAGCGTTACTCCCGCTCTCCCAGCACCGACGGACCGCGGAGGAGGGGAGAGTCATGCGAGGACATGGGGACGGCAGAATAGGCGAAAAGACCGCGCAATGGCGACGGGCTAGCCTCAATCCCCACAAACTTGGCCGTCGAAATATATATTTTATACGCGCGCAAATGTTCAGTGATCATAGGGATGACATGTCCATACATCGTATCATCAACTCCTAAAGATGGACGTGTCGCAGTGAATAAATGCCGTTTCTTTTGATGACAGGCCCAACTGTTCGCATTCGAGAATCAGAATCTCTCAATTAGGTCGTCTAAACAAAAAATAAATTTTAAACAAATTCGAGATCCTGCACGATGATTGCCTGAGTTAACCCGAAAGCATGGACACATGCACGGCTGAGATCGCGCGTGCACATTTTTAGCTCTCTTAAACTCGCCATGTAGCATGTTCTGCCGTGGCAACGACAACCGTAAGAACAAAATGAATACTAAAAGTACGATTCATACCTAAACACTATCAAGTGTTCTATTCCTGTGGCGAAAAGATGTACGTTACTTTTCCTTACTGCGGTATTGATCATGTTGCTTCCTCAGGTAGGTTCGACGAGGCGTTTCATTGATATCCACATTCGACTCGTATGTCATGACTACACTAGCTTTTATCGGACCAGCTGCAAAGCTCACACGGCGAACATACGTAGAGAGCGGATGCTAGGCGAGGTCAGTCGAGCAGCCTCTACGTCTCTACGACACAAGAATTTTCTTTACCGCACTTATCCGCGCCCTTCCTAGAAGCTACAGGAAATGGCCATGGCCACGGGGGAAGTAGGGCGGGGGGGGGGCGCTGCTCCAGTCACCTAAGAGGGTAGGCGCAAAGTCTGCCCCATACACTGACCTAATAGGGAGGTGCGAGGGGCGCTGCGAAAAACATCCCCCCCCCCCCCCCCCCCCTGCACGCTTGTGGATATACAGGCTTCTTTTGACCACAGAGTACTCGACCACTTCCCTGCAGGCTAGGATTCAGTTCTCTGGAATGGAGGAAATGTAAAATTTCGTTTTTGCTTAACCCGTAACAGCGAAATATTCTGCCTCGAAGCCAGAGAGTTGTTGGTACGCGTGACCTGTATGGTGCGACACTTTTCTCGAAGGTCGACCTCGTATGTGCCTACCATCAAATTGCCATGGCCTCAGAAGACATCCCGAAGACAGCGATAACAACGACAATCGGCCTGTTCGAGCTCATCCGCATACCGTTCGGCTTGCGAAACTCCGGACAGACATTCCAGTGCTTTATTAACGGCGTTTTTTACGGCCTCGACTTCTGTCATGCATAGCTCGACGATCAACGAGAACTCATCGCAAGCAGCTCACCAGATGAGCATGAGGTGCATCTGCGATCTGTGTTTCAGCGCCTGGCAGAGCATGGAATACTGGTTCACCACAGAGTCAGCAAGCCCCAAGTAAGTCTAGTCTGTTTGTGTAAGTATATGTGCTTGCGAGCGTGTGTGTGTTTCTGTGTGAGTGGATACCCTTACCCTTTCCCCAGTGCAGGGTAGCCAACCGGATATTTGTTTTCCGGTTAACCTCTCTGCCTTTCCGCCTCCCATCTCTCTCTCTCTCATTATGTGCGTGTTTGTGTGTACATACGTGGGTGCATCTGTGTGCGTGCGTGCGATGTGTGTCTGTATATGTGCATGCGTACGTATGCATCTATAGGTACATTTGTAGATTGCGTGTGTGTGTACGCGTGTGTAATGACAATATATGGGGCTTTACGGGCCAAACCCATGATATGACTATTAGGCACGCCGCAATGGAGCGGTCTGGAGCGACCCTGTGGACCGCAATGGTGGATTGCAATGGAGCGATAAGTGTTCTTTAACATAGCCTGGCATACAAGGGCATCTAGCATTTCGCATCCATCGATATAGGGGCAGCCCCGGGAGGGACGGAACCCGTCACCTTCGGGTCAGCAGCCGAGCATCGTAATCAGTGTATACCGCCGCGGCTGACGTGTATACATACGTGTTTCTGTATGTGTGTATCTGTGTGTTCGTGCAGGCTCGCCTTTAGAAGGGCATCTGGCATATACGGTCACATTGGGGATGCCGCACAGGACGAACAACAATACTTCCCAGCTCACCGATTTCGATCAGGGTGTTCGACGGGACCAGGAGACCGGTGGCGGCAGTCCCATCTTTACTGAAGCCACTGAGCGACGACGCTTGGTGCTGCCCCGACCGGCGCTGGCTGGCGCGGTAGACTCAATTGCTCCACCACCGTCAGTACTGCTGCATTGTTGTAGACATCGATGCAGGCCTTCACGCTGTTGGCACACACTCGCTCTAGGGCTTGGACAAGAACCAGTCAGTTCTACAAATTGGTTGCGTAGAAAATCTTAATTGCGAATGCAGTTAAAGATCAAGCAGATTTTGAGAAGAGAAGGGTGCGTGGGCGGCTATGTTACATACGATGACTCCATGAAAACGAAGTGGAGCAGCTACTGGTCGCTGCTTATGAGGGGCCCCCACTACGGGGGTTCTGGCACGAAAGCCACATGACACCAAAATGCAGCAGATGCCCTATTGATACAAAACAAAGCCGACGTGCCCCACGACCGCTAAATTTTGTCGAATGAATGTGGGAAACATTGCATAGCTGCATAGGAGCCACAAACGTTTTGGGACCCAAGAAAACAGCGTCGATGTCACTGCGAATGCGCGATACCCGAGCAGCGTTTGAGTTTGGCGATTGGGACACTCTTTCTCGAATTTAGCGGGAGCCACAAAGCTTGCCCCAAAACCTTTGGGTTATACAAACGTGGCAGCACCCTCTGAAGCGACGGCCCTCGGCCAAGAGTAGAGTGACCGAGAATGGGGGGAGTGTCCGCCGTAGACCCTATTCTCCGAATAGGGGGCCCCAAACTATGGGGGGCCCCTATTCGGAAACTCCCTGTTAACTTTTAACGCAGTACAACTTGCACAAAGTATTCTATCCACAGGGCACATGGACTATATTTCCAAACTAAAGTCAGTAAAACAGGTAGAAGCTCTGGGGCTAGGGATCGATACTTGGCTATACGCGTTCTTTGTTTCCTGAAAGGGGTACAGTCACAAAAATTGGCGTCTTTCTTTCCTGTAAGATGTTACTAGGCGCCTCATAGTCACAATGCGGCACATCCTTGCTGCAGAGCGCGACAGCGAATTAATTGCGGTTTCATTATTACCGACCAGTCTAATTTACCGTTTCGGAGAGCTCCGAGAAAGACAAGCTGCCAGGTGCAACTAATTCCATCTAGTCCGTGAAACGGTACACAAAACTGTGATGCGCTTCAGCGCTGCCTGCATCGTCTGCTCGCGTTCTCTCGCAGTCACATGTGCGGCGCGATGCCATTACCGTCATCATCATCGATCGTCGTCTTTATCGTCGTCGCATGGCGGCAACCACAAATTCCTTGAGGCCACACTGTCCACACGTTCACTGCCGGCACGGACTTGCGAGTAGCCCCCGAATAGCAGCCTGTTGCCATAAGCACAGCCAAAGGAGATTGACGACTGTGACGTCATCATGCTAGTTGGGCCAGCATGGAGCTCGGCCGAAGTGGTGACGCCTCGGAAGTTGGGGGGTCACATTCAGGCATAGGCTAAGTTTCAACGGAACACCCCCCTCCCCCTTTCAGTTAGGGTATATGGGGGGAGGGGGGCAGACTCTACGCCAGGGTTGCCAACCGTAGGGTAATTACACTACTTGTAGGGTATTTTCGGAATTTTTCGGCCAGCTTGGGGTAGTAGGGCGTCAATACAATTTTCTGATAAAACGTAGGGAGTAATTTCAACATTTTGCTCGTCTCTGACAAGTAAAAAATGCAGCAGATCCACGCGACATATACGAGGGTTACGTTCTTGAAGAGTTCCGAAAACTAAATATTTCTGTGAATAAAAATGCAACTGTCTTAATTCGCATGTCACCACCGCACTGAAGAGACGAAATATAATACGTCAGACATCCTTGTACTAGCATGTTTTTTCTCGTGGATGGCTTTTTTTTTTCCTTCTCGGTCGTCTCCCATTCGTTCGCTGCGTGGAGGGGCTTTTAAAGGACCCCTGACATCAAAATGTTTGTGTGCGACTTTTTTACAGTAATTTGAAGCTTTGCGTCTGGTATTGCCGAAATTGAATCGTAAATGCCCTAACGCATCGTATATTTAATGCTATACTCGGTGACAGCTTTCCTTGACAGCACTGCGGAAGCTACAGAACCAAAGCGCATGTCTGCTTCCACGCCAAAAAAAATAGTACTGAAGTTTATTGATAATGTTCTCATTTGCCTTGCTGAAATAAATGCTGCTTTATTTACCATGAGACTTAAACAGTTGCGGGAAGTTGCAGGCAAAACACAGTTATCGTTCACCTTGCAAGAATGCTTTCCTTTCCTTTCCATTTCTTAGACAGCACCACCTTTTCAGCCCACCCGTTTTCCAAGGAAACATGGCGTCCGTGACGTCACTGTGCGGCCGAATACGCGCTGTTTAGCTCTTCAAGAAAAATATACTCGTAATAGGACACTAAAATGTACACTGAACAATCGAAATGTTTCTCCCATTCATAATTTTCAAGTATGTGTTTAACGAGCAAAACCGAAATCAGCCGCAAGCTGCCGAACTACTTGCGGAGCAACACGAATGTGTGAAAGCCCCGCCTGCGTAGCCTGCGCTCCAATGTCAAGATAAGTTGTCGCCGAGTATAGCGTCGTTAATTCAGAACGATTTTGCTTCAGTTCGAAACGCCCGCCTGCATACCATAAGAAACTAGCGCCCCACAGCGGGGCAGCGCCTGAGACTACGTGCACTCAAGCTTCGGTGACGCTGAACGCGCAGTGAAGAATGACGCGATGTGTGTGCTTTGAGCCTGTCCCCCCTCAGGAAAAAGAAAAGCATTCCTGGTGTAAGCAGAGAAAACCACCTTGAGAGCAGCCCGACAAAAGAGCGAGGGGGGTGACGAACAATAGTCCTCGCCGGGTGCCAGTCGGGGTATTGTGCGCGCCCCGAAAATTTTCTCTGACGTCGACAATACTTGCTTGACCTCGGCAACGTCACGAGGGGAGCCTCAGTCTACGCTAAACCACGGAAAATGTCTATTGGACCTGAATACTCGGTTGAGCACTCACCTTTACCTTAAAACCAAATTAAAAAATTAATAGGCAAAAGCTCGTCCCTAATAATCGGTCAGAAGTGCCCCCGCATGCAGGAGTCTCAAACAGCAAAATCATCTCGAGTTTCCAAATTCGGTGTCAGGGGTGTTTGAAATTTTGCGACAGCGGTCGGCTTTAGTACTACAGGCGAAAGCCTTAGATGCCTCAACAAACACGAAAAGTGATTGTTGGCGTCAACGCCCGTGTTGCAAAAAGTCATGATTAACAACGTCGCCTCATGACGTCATCGTGGCATCGCATATCGCCAGAATTTTCGATGTCATAATGAAGTGATTGTGACGTCACTGTGGCATCACAACATGACGTGAAATGATGACGTCATCACATGTCATCGTCACATGGTCATAGGGAGGCCGATCTCACAGGCACGGGAGTGCAGAAAGCTTGCGATGCCTTCATACCAGAGGCAACACAATACCGCCCTGGCTGCAGGAATCTTTCCAGTCGGTCAATACAATCGACTGAGAAGAAAAAAGAAAATGGCTTTCGCCTTCCCGCCGTCTTAGGTGAATGAATCAGGGAGCATGCGAGTTTTTTTTCGGTGACAGTGGATGGATGGATGAAACAGCGTCCGTTTTATAACGAGTCTGTGACTTTCTCTCCGCCGAGCTCAAGATTTTATTATTATGATTATTGTTATTATTATTATTATTATTATTATTAATATTATTATTATTATTACTATTACCACAGCGCGATCTTTTCCACCTGATTTAATGTTCTCTTTTCATAAACTTTATAAATCCACATACAAACTTTCTGCGCTTTATCACAGATTAAACTTAGTATTCCTGCTTTTTTGTTTTGGTTTTTTTTTTTTTTGCTTTCTGCCGACTTTTCCGCCCCTAATCCTCCAGTCGCCTCTTACTTTCTTCTATCGCCGACCTGTTTATCTTTCCAATGTTGTCCCTAAACCCTTTATGTAGGTTAGCGCCCTAATATACACCCGAGTGTATATTTCCACCTTCAATTAAAACATGCTCCGTTGTTTTCTTACCTTCCCCCACGCATGTACTAAAGAAGATTTTTTTCACTTCTTTGCCTTATCTCGATTTATAACTACGCGTTCTAAGACAACCTGACATCCCTTCGGATAGCAAAGTGCTCCCCCCTCGAATTATCGTGAAATGTATCCTTGTAATTATTTCTTGTTTACCCTTACTGCAGTTATTCAGAGACGCTTTTCTTTCCATCACTGCCACCCAGTTTTTTGTTTTTGTTTTTTTTTTTCTTCTGCATCCATAACGTTTTGCTTAACGCTCCTTGTTACCATGTCGCTTACACTGCCAGACGTATACTTGCTGATGAGTCTCTCTTTTAGATGCGAATCATCTTATGCTCGGGGCTATGTCCATCCCTCCCGCGTTCCTCCCGCGTCCCGCGTCCGGCCACTTTCATGAAGTAGGGAAGCACCCACTATGCGAACCAGAACACTGTCGTACAATATAAGGCCGTCAACCACCACTACAGTCACCAGAGTCATGGCCGAGAGCACAGAGAGGCTGCTTAGCAATGGCTAGGCAGCTGGTGTGTGTCGCCCAGGTTGACTCTATTCCTTGATCTTGCTTGCATCTGTTTGGAGGGGGCTTAGTCCGTCCCTCCTTCCCGCGTCCCACAGCGCATGCGCGTCCCCTCCCCCCTCTCTCTCTCCTCTCCTACGCTCACCCCCTTTCTCTCCTCTAGGAATACTCTACGGAGCGACGCCTGCTTCCCACAGCGCATGCGCGTCCCCTCTCTCTCCTCTCCTACGGTTCTCTCCTCTAGGAATCCTCTACGGAGCGGCGTGCGACAGGTGCTGCGACAGCTGCATACTCCGCTGGGGGCACCACGGCGGTTCAGCGGTATAAAAATGACGGAGCGCGCCTCATTCTCTCTGCTGTGAAGCGCCGCGATGAACGCCCGGGCCACTGCCGCGAAACGAGAGCGGCGACGTTTCTCCCGCTCAAGCTAACCATCTCCCCGCTGCTTCGCATCCACACATGGTTCCCGTTAGCGAGAGATGGGGAAGTTTTTTTTTTCAACTTTGAGTCAACGCTCTTCCCATGAAAATACCGGAAGGCTTTTTCCTCCGATCTGCTGTTTCGTGTTCCCTAGCCTCTCTTTGCAACTAATTTTCAAACCACGGAAGTCACTACCGACTACAGCATCACCATAACTCTGCACGCCGTAGTGTTATCTGTATACCTCATCGTTGTTACACGGCGCTATCTTTAGCTGTAGGGTAACTAAAACTGTTGTGTAGGTTAAAGTAGGGTAATTTTGACCTTGGCGTAGGGTATTTTTCAAAAAATTGGTTGGCAACACTGCTTTGCGCTCCCCCCCTCTTAGGTGACTAGGGGGAAGGAGGCCGCCCCCCCCCCCCAGCCCCCCCTCTCTTTCCCGTGCGACACGCCTATGCATTCAGGTCACCTTAGATGATGCCAATGTCGCCAGGTGCAGCGTAGAGTGCTGCATCGCGCACGCGAACTTCAAAATGAATATACGTTACATTTCCAAGCTATTGCGCTGTCGATATTTGGCGGATGATATACGCATGTTCACGGCAATCGATCCCGTAGGCTATCGCCCCAAAATTTTGTGCCAGTACTCTGTTAACGCGTTAATATTTCCGGACACCAAACACAAAAGAGTGCACAAACAGAAACGCGATATATCTGGATGTCTGTTCGTGATTTAAAACGCAGCGCAAAAAGACGATACACAAGATGAAGGAGGACACAGGAAAAGCACTGTGTCCTCCTTCATCTTGTGTATCGTCTTTTTGCGCTGGGTTTTAAAAAACTGAAGTTCAACCAACTCGCCCAGTTTTGTATGCATCTGCATGTCTGTGTTCAGTTATGTGTTTCGCGTTCCATAGACCACGTGGGGAAGAAATAAAAGTCGCAGTGCCACCGCAAGGGCAAAGCAATAAATGCGATAGCAACAAAATGGAATGTCAAGCGAAGAACGGCAGGCAGATAGAAACGCGCAGTGCTCTGCTCAAGCGCTAAGGACGCACGAAAAGAACACACACAGGACGAGCGCGAACAACCCTCACAGGTCGACAATAATGTCCTGCTCAAACACAAAGGGCGCACGAAACGTACACAGAAGTATACTCCGGACAAGCGCAAACTGTCACAGTTTTGTTACTGTTAAACAGCGCACTCCTTTCGCCTTTTGGGCCTCTGCAGCGAGCGAAGTACCTTCGTGCGCTCTGTAACTTAAACGCAAGCTTCCGGTGAAAGCACAAGACGTACAAACTGCCCCCCATCACGATATAAGCACGCGCGCACGGGCAACTACGCGCCGTAGGGCAAAGTACACGTTGGCGAGCTCATGCATTGCAGCGAGCTGGGCGCCGAGCGCGCCCTTCGCACCATCTCGTTGGTAATGCAGATGACACGCTGATAGTCCCATGGCATCCGAGATTGCGCGCCGGCGGGTGTCTCTCAGGCCGTCCCAATCGCCCGGAGAGAGTGTAATTTCAGAGGTGGGCGTGGCCCGCTCCTTCGCACCGCGGCGCTCGCCGCTGAGGGTCGGAAAGGCTGCCTCGCTGTTGGCGCGGCTTGCATGAGGCGAGAAAAAAATGGTTTTGCGCTTTTATATAACCTTCCACTGCTTCGGAAATGTCAGGTCAAGGTGCACGAGAGGCAAAGTGCACTCTAGCCTATTTATACTCAAATATGTTTTTGTTTTTGTTGTAGATATGCGCTTCCTATATTAGACCACTTAGAAGTGCGATGTCTGTGCAAGAGATCCGCATGTCTTGTAAACGCACCATACATTGAATTTTGCGGGCTGTATAGTATGGGGCACAGGTCGGCGAACTCACTTATGAATCGACTCACTCAGACTCAGATTGAGCCGTGAGTCCGAGTGAGTCCAGGTTAGTAATATTTTGGAGAGTTGAGTGAGTCCGGTTGAAGTAAATATACGTGAGTGTGAGCCCGATTGAGTTCGGCTCAGGAAAAGTTTGGTGAGTCTGAGTCCGAGTGAGCCCTAAGCGCAAAATATATTTCATGAGTGAGTCTGAGTGAGCTCCACATGTTTTGCCGACCTATGGTATGGGAGTGCTGGCGAAGGAGAACAAAAAAGAGAACAATTATTGGGCTGGGCGCGATGACGCTCGGGGCTCTAGCTCGCCCTCTCGATGAAGACGGATCAGTCGTAACCGGGCCTAAGTAAAGTAAAGGTATTTTTCTAGTCGCCTCCGGGAGTAAATAATCAATCATTACAGCAAAGTGATGCGAGCACAAAGAGATCACACATGCTGTAATACCGAACAAGTCATGAGAACAAACCATTCATGGCTCTGGCAAGAAAAGCGTATTAATAAATCTTATCTACACCAATTTATTCTGACTATCATCGTCCTTTTGACAGCTGCTCAGAATTTTGAGTAGCAAGCAATACCAAATGAAAGGGTTAACATCACAGCACATGTCATTTATTATTCCTTGAAAGGATTTTTTATTGGGATAGTTTTTTACACGTGAAAAGTACACAGTAGCTTAAACGGAAATAATACAGGCTAGGAATCATTGTTTCTGTCTCAGCTTGCACTACTGAGCATTACTACATTCCTTTCATTAAATCAGGGACACTGGCTCAATGTAGCTGCAATGCTGTTTCAGAAGCCTCTGCATAGCACTAATGTGTAAATGTTTGTATGAACACAGCCAGTAACTCATTTTCTTTGTTGAAATGTGTCCCTCATTGCAAGTGCATGGAACATTTCTCGCACACCTGGTGTCTTAGATTTGCTACTAATAAATGATATCCGAGCCAAATGGGCACTTTTGAAAGGCCATCCAGTCGATGACCACCGAAACATTACTATCACCTCTATCAACACCGTGCAATTGCCTGTCAGGTGGTTGCATTTGCGTGCCAGGTGCTTATTACTTCATTCTTCGTCGGCAGAAAGGAAGGAAAAATAGGGTACAAAAATAGGAACAGAATCCGTTGTTTAAATCTTCATATTATAAGCAAGCCAAGTGGAAACAAAACTGTCCTAGATGTGGCAACACTTGTGCGAGTTAGCAGACGACGAAAAAAAAAGCAAAAGAACTTCCTCGCAAGCCCACTTGGACAAGAGTTGAAGAGAACGGGCGGCAGTGGTACTGCGCAGGCATTAAATCCTAGATATCGGCCCTCATGTATTAACCGCAGTTTCGTGGCCAATCCCCCCGTAGTAAGAGCCGAAATTCAAGGGCAAGCAAGTCCTCCCTCCCTCTCGCCCCTCCCTCGCGGGATGCACACTGACAGCCCCCCCCTCCCCCCCCCCCCCCCAAAAAAAAATGAATGCACACTACCCACACACTTCCTCTCTTTAACATACAGGCACCGACCCCGTGTTCTTTCACCGCCCCCCGCCCCCCGCCCCCCTTGACGCAGCGCCGTGCTCACTATTGGGCGGCAGAGTTAAGCGTTATTGCCATAATTAACACTACTACTACTCACCTCTCCCTCCCGCCTTTGTGGGATCGAAATTCTGGACAAAACGCTCGCACCGCGCGCCCAGCTGATACATAGATGTGAAACAGCTGACCGCATCGCCCCGAGGAGGAAAGCTGTCATTTACGACGAAAGAAGCTGTTGCCTCACATGAGCGCGAACGTAACGGCTCCGTGTGCGAATTGACATTGATAATGCCGGGCGCCGAGAGTCATTTAAAAATAGAACTTACCTGAGAAGCATCTAGAGTAGCAGACGATTCTTGTTCTGGCTCCACACAGTCTGTAGAGGAACTTCGATGTTGAGTCGGTTCCAAATAGAACCGATAACGCCAGTTCGGAGGTGGAACTGGTGGAACCGACTACCGTGACGGGCCAACACTGCCAACACCTCGACGGGCGCGGGTCCGGACCCCGGGGCCGTCACTTCTGTACTGATGGAAGTACGATTAAGACGCACAGAACACGCAACGTATATTCAATATCATACAAATGCGGTTGTTAATCACACTGCAGCCGACTGCGTTAGTGGCGTAGCGCGTTTAAGTACATTCTGACCCTTGCGTGCGGTATATAGCGCTCTGTACATTGGGATGGGGAGCACAGTGTCACATAAATCCTTATAAAGTTTTTTCTTTCGAACAGACCACAGGTATTCTGTCGAAAAACGGACACTCAAAAATCGAACGCTGGCCACAACTTCCTTCATATAGCCTTGTACTGCACCTGTCATCACTTGAGTGCTCACAACGAACTCCGGCAGGAGTCTGCCTAATCTTATTTGACACACGGTTAACAGGAAGGGGTCGCTCTCCAAGTGCAAAAACATTCTTCTTTAAATTACACACCGGCACACTTCCAGTAAGAACCTTTCTAAAGGAAAGAGGTTGTTTCATGCCATGGGGATCCGACTGTCTAATCTGTAACCAACCGGAAACAATTGACCACGTTTTTCTACACTGTTGGGAGGGGGTATACTTTTGGGATGTTTTGCAAAGGACTATAAAAAAAGAATTTCCGTTAGACCCTCATGTAATCAGGTATTTAGCGATAGAGAATGAGGACGGATTACCATTCGACTTAATCATGATGACTGCCTTGCACAGTATATGGCGCTCTCGAATGGCTGGATTTTACTGTGACCCTGACAGGAGACCAGCAAGACAGTACTTTAAAGAAGGTATAAAAAGTTTATCGATGTAAAAAAAACAAATGAACGTGTTCCTTCATGGTTGGGAAGGGTGGAAGCCCTGCCCAATATGAAGGAATTTTAAGTTGTAATTTTATTTATCAGTGCTTGAAGGCCGTGGTAGCTTTTTTGTGTCTTTTTGTTGTGTCATTCATGTTTTGTATGCTTCTGGTGTATTGTAATATAATTCTCTTGTCCCCGTGTGTGTAACGCCAACCGGAAATAAAGAAAAAAAACGTTAGTGGCGTAGTGTGTAAGACCGCTACACAGTACGTGGAGGCGGCTCGCAACGTCGCGAGTTCGAATCTCGCTGGTTCTTCTTCTTTTTTTTTAGTGCTCATGTTTCTTTTCTTTTTTTTACATTGCGTGACTACTAACCGGACTGCTTCGAAGGAACCGCTATTTCTTTTAGACAACAATTAAGCAGAAGGCTGAAGCCGCTGAAGCTGTACTCGAATGACCCGAAACATCGTTGCATTACATCGTACAGGAATGAGGCACCGGCGTGGTATTTCCGACTATTGATTTATTACGTGGAGAACGCGCCAGAGCCATAAACCCACGAAAAAATTGTGACAATCGTTAACGCTCCGTTGATAAAATAGCTAGCTTTGGTGTCGTTCGAAACCGGAACTGATTGTATAAAAGCTGTGACAATATAATAAATTATTAGCAGCGCTTTCATGTTTGTCACTACTTGATTTATGATTTAGAGCTCAAGAACTTTCAACTAAAACAACAAAGTTAATCAGTCGAGAAAATATAATGTCAGTACACAGCCAGCATACACTTAGTTAGCGGTAAAACACTCATTTTACGGCTCTGTTAGCAACACTGACGTTGTTTTTTTTTTTTCTTCTCATGGCGGATCTTGTGTGCGTGAACGATCGCGCGCTTGTCAACTGTTACTGAGATGCCGTTCTTCGTCTACGTGAGATACCAATTTCACAAGATCGAGAAGGTTATAGGTGCAGAGAGCGTGTGGTTATGGTGGCCACCTTAGTGCGGCGGTTTAGCCGCAAGGACGTTGACGACTTCACCCCTGGGGATGTCGACAGTGCTTCCTGGGAGCAACAAAGAGAAGACCAAAGGCGGCTATTACGACACCGCACTTCTGCATATGACAGGTGAAGTAAAATTCTTCATTACGTGGGCCGCGTATTCTGTGCGCATGTTTAAAATCTCTTCTCTGGCTAGCGTAGTCCAAGAAGAGATTTTTTCCCAAATGTACTTGCGACGTGCTGAACCACGCCGTGTTTAACCAACTATGTCATGCCCCAGCGCTGGCCGACCGCTGGCTGCATGCAACCTGCTTATTATTCAACCGTATGTGCTTACGCCGAGCTGCCGTCTCCGCGATAGAGTGCATCAGTGGATGCTATAATTTGCGCTGTGTGCAGATCCGTGAACCATGATTCGCAAAGATTTTATTAATCCACGGGGTGAATCTGTGATAGTATATAGATGAATTGTCGAATACCGCAGTTCTTGGTCACTTGTTATGTTCGAAATGGATTGATCACGACAGGTGCGAGCGACTTATGTTCTCTAATGCGCTGCACCATAGTGCTCATGCTTCAGGAAGAGTTGAAAACAAGCGTGCGACTACGAAGCTTACCAGCTTAAAGATTTCTTTAGCGAAATCTTTGTCACCATTGCATTACACTTATCTTTATTAACCAAAGGACCTGCTGTTGAATTCGTGTATTCAGCATGTTGTTGGTTGTATTGCTTTGAGGCCTTGCTCAGTGTTACAAGGCTGGGCTTTTGTGCTGTAATCTTTCCCACATGCTTTTATGCAAATGTGTGCTAATCACCATAATTACTTTTTGATAAGGGCGGCCCTTAATTGCAATTTTCCTCTACTGGTAGTTGGAACGATAAGTGTACAAACAAAATTGTTTACTTTTTCTTTCACAACTGTGATAAAGTGCACGATTCCCATTGCATGTTTACATAGTTTTGTGTGACTGCATTGTCTTGTGTAATCAGCTGATCTGTTTATCAGTTGTGACAACACGTCACTTTTATTCACAGCCCAAAGAAGAAATGCGCCAACATGTCAACACATACGAAACAAAAAATTGACGGCAGATCCACGAGGTGAATGATGATGAGTTTGGGCGAAGCTTCTGGAAGTAATCATCGGTTAAACCGTGAAATTTCTTCCGTTATTTCGCCCGATAAAATTGACGTGAAACGACTGATTAAATGTTTTATCAGACTTTTATTGCTGGTTTCCGTTGTCCTTTCATTATGACCGCTTTGTGGTCGGTGAAATGTAAGCTAAGTGGTTCTTGCATACGAGCACACACCGACGGCAACGAGCATCGTCAACTACAAACCTGTATCGCGATATGGTTTTGATTATAAAATTATTGCTTTAGAAAACACCTGGCGTCTTTCGTTAAGCAGCTGGCGTCTTTTCGTTTTGCTTTAGAAACATCTGGCGTCTTTCGTTGGTTTATTTCATCAATCAACGGCGTTTTGAACAAAATTTTTATTGTTTAATCACGCACAGGAGAAATCTCACCAGGCACTACCTTGGAGGTAAACAATGGCTGCTACTGGGAATGAGAGACAGCAGAAGTCGGCTTTTAACACTTCTACTTCTACTAACGTTTCCTACTGGAACATGCCAATGGCTGCTAATGGGGAATGAGAGACAGAATTCGGCTTTTAGTTAACGCGAACGCTGCGAATTTTTTATTGTTCAACAACGCACAGGAGAAATCTCCCACCGGCACCACCTTGGAGGTCAAAGCGTAAGACTGGTTACACACTACGACTACGACGAGGGACGAACGGGTGCCGCTTTAAGGAGCATCGCCCCTAAAAAGTTACCTCGACCAGTCCAAACAAACATTTATGATGATTTAGCTTCTGGTGTGGAAGCCTTGCTCACAATTAATACATCAGCAGAAGTGTTTCATTTAAATGGGCTTGAGTAATCGCTGTCTAGATTGGGTTTAGACGTCTGTCGTTATGATTAAGGGCTGGTTCACACCGGCGACCGGTCACGTGACCAAGTTAGTCGCTTTGCAACTGGTCGCAAAGCGACTGCTTTGGCTCAGCCGAGCACTCCGTGATGGCGATGGTAGCACAGAGGAATGCACTCGTTTGTATCTGACGGCAGTGGGCCAGCGCAATAAAAAAAAGCAAGGAGCCCGGATGTAAACAAATGCTGACGTCACTTCTGGGCTTCGCTGATTGATGCTAGCCGTCCTGCGACTGAAAAATCGTGCAGCGAGCGACTGAGTCAAAGCAGTCGTTTTGCGACCAAAGCGGCTGTTTGGGACCAGTCGCAAAGCGGCTAATTTGGTCGCATGACTGGTCGGCGGTGTGAACCAGCCCTTACTGTGTT
Source organism: Rhipicephalus appendiculatus (assembly GCA_030522465.1). Lineage (NCBI taxonomy): Eukaryota > Metazoa > Arthropoda > Arachnida > Ixodida > Ixodidae > Rhipicephalus > Rhipicephalus appendiculatus. The sequence goes on along the minus strand of JALIZH010023600.1, from coordinate 9,994 downwards.
ACAAGTGGTCTGTTTGATAAGCAATTCCAGATGTTGCTGAGACGCTGTCATTTTTTCGGTTGCGATGATTGTTGCGTTGTCTGACTCAATATTGCAGTCATTCATGACGGCATGTTCAGCTAAAGTGTTGTTGCTGACGCTCTTATTTTCTATGCCATGGGCAAGCTGTTGCAGACGTTTCTTGTAGTTTCCTGACTGACCGGTGTAAACACCCTTGCACTCTGCGCAAGTTATCTTGTAAACTACACTGGGGAAACCCTCCTTCGGCAGGCAGTCCTTCACTCTCATAACTTGATGGCACACCTTTTTTGGGTAGACTGTGTGCCACGTGTATATCATACTGCCACGCGCGTTTCTTATTTTCCTTTTTGTTGTACTCGGTTTTCCGCCCACAAAGACTATCAGCAGTACTCGGCGCAGACCGCGCCCTATTGTTCCAGAAGCTTCTCCGTTGTAGTAGATCGTTTTGTTAAGATTGAACGCAAGACGGTAACACTCAAGATTATTCCAGAGCTTTGGCGACGACTAGTGATAAGGCTAGAATGTTCGACGCGTGATTTATAAAAGCCGGCGCGCTCCAACGAAGTTCAGTTGATCGACGGCCGACGCTCCGTTCGCCGCTATCAGTGCCAGCGTTTATTGCTGTAATCTCACCTTCAGTTTACCGGCCACAAGTTCGGCCCAAATAAAGTGTTTCCTCTCGGACAACTGCCTACTGCCTTCGTCGACGTCACGATCACGTGACATCTGGTGGAGGTGCTGCTTCTTTCATGTACCGGACGCCCCCCGTCAAGCCGTGAACCGAGCCCACTTCGCCAAGAAGACACCGACACCATCAGTGACGGTCGAGCCAGCCGCAGGCTGAAAGGACTACCCGCGCAGCACGGACTACTGCCGGACAAGCCGAAAGCTACGGCTGCGAAGACGAAAGGCACGATGACCACAGCTGCGTCCCCTGCAACCATCGTGATGCAGCCACCCAGAGAGCCACCGACCTTCCACGCATCGCCTAGCGAAGACCCCGAGACATGGCTAGAGACTTACGAACGAGTCGCGACCTTTAACAACTGGGACTCCGAGGAAAAAACTCCGCCGCGCATACTTCTACTTAGAAGACGCCGCGAGGACGTGGTTCGAAAACCGCGAAACCACGCTACAAACTTGGGATCTCTTTCGGACGACGTTCCTAAGTACCTTCACGAGCGTCGTCCGCAAGGAACGTGCCGCAACTATCCTGGAAACACGTGTGCAGCTTCCCAATGAAACAATTGCCATCTACACGGAGGAAATGACGCGCTTGTTTCACCACGCTGACCCCAACATGACTGAAGATAAGAAAGTGCGCTTCCTTATGAGGGGTGTGAAGCAAGAACTCTTCGCCGGATTAATCAGGAACCCGCCGAAGACGGTCGCAGAATTCGCGTCCGAAACCTCGACAATCGAGAAGACGCTCGAGATGCGCACACGGCAATACAACCGCAGCTCCTCGGTTTCAAGCTACGCCGACGTACAAGCACTAGGAACCGTCGACCTGCGTGAGACGATCCGAGCGATCGTGCAAGAGGAGCTGCGAAAAATTCTACCTTCAGCGCAGCCTCAAGTGGATTCCATCGCTGACGTCGTACGCCAAGAGATCCAGCAATCACTGGGCGTTCCGCAGCCTCCAGAGCCGCAGCTGCAAGCGATGAGCTATGCTGATGCAGCCCGCCATCACGCTCCTCCTCCACGTCCACGCCAAGACACCGCGTCGCCGCAGTACCGTCACCAGGCATCGCCGCCACCGCCACTGATGCCATACCGCCCACCGACGCTGTACCGCCCTCCTGCCGGCCAGCGCAACGCTCCGAGGAAGACTGATGTTTGGCGCGCCCCTGACCACCGTCCCCTCTGCTACCACTGCGGCGAGGCCGGCCACACCTACCGCCGTTGCCAGTACCGACAGATGGGCCTACGCGGTTTCGCCGTCAACGCGCCTCGCCCACAGCGGGGTGAACGACCGCAAGACATCGCCGACTACCTCGCAGGAGCTCAGTGGACGCCCCGACAACCTTCCCGCTCACCGTCGCCCGGCCGCTACATGTCACCGCTCCGCCGGCAGTACTCTGGCCCAAACCGGGGCCGGTCACCTAGCCCGTACCCGGGAAACTAAGGGCAGCAACCGATGGAGGTGCGGTTGCTGTTCGACGAAATGCCGAAGATCCTCCGCGGCCGCCGACGACGACAACGCGACGAGACCTGCGCAACACGACGCGAAGCAGACGAAGCCCTGCCGACGAAACCTCGTGGAGCGAAGAAAACCTGACGACGCAGCATGGAAGCACCACAACATTTCGACGCAGCCGTGACCCGACGCCGCGACCTAACCGCAACACTGACTTCAGAAAAAGCGTTGCCGCCCCACACGTCGCCGGAGAATCATGCCTTGAATGTAATAGAAGAGCAGGTCACCGTTCCGCCTCTTTCCAGCGTCGTCATTTCCGTCGGCACCGAAATACCCGCTAACCTTCAAGGCGTCGTCGAGGGCGATCAACACCTGCTTGTGAACCGTCAGATTTGCGTCGCAAGAGGCATCGCCGAGTTGCGCGACGGCAAAGCAAAGGTACTGCTGACAAACTTCAGCCAGGAATATAGGCACCTCAACATTAGTACGACGGTCGCCTACATCGAGAAATTCGTGGACACCAGCAATGCTTTCGCCCTCTCCGATACTGCCGAACATTCTTCGACGAATCGAGGTCCCGAAACAGATTTTGACGCCAACCCCAGCCTCCCAAAGCAGAAGCAAGACCAGCTCAAAAATCTGCTCCTGCAATTCAAGGACTGCTTCTCATCGTCGTCAAGAATTCGACAGACCCCAGTCGCCAAACATCGTATCATAACCGAAGAAAGTGCCCGACCAGTCCGTCAGAGCCCATATCGAATTTCGACGCGAGAACGCGAAGCCGTCAAGAAGCAAGTCGACGAAATGTTACGCGACGACATAATCCAGCCGTCCAAGAGTCCCTGGGCGTCTCCCGTGGTGTTGGTGAAGAAGGACGGGACGCTACGTTTCTGCGTCGACTATCGTCGCCTGAACAAGATCACGAAGAAGGACGTGTACCCCCCTCCCACGGATAGACGACGCCCTGGATCGACTCCACAACGCGAAGTACTTTTCGTCGATGGACCTGGAGACGGGCTACTGGCAAATCGAAGTCGACGAGAGAGACCGAGAAAAGACTGCCTTTATAACACCAGACGGCCTGTTCGAGTTTAAGGTCATGCCTTTCGGTCTTTGCTCGGCCCCCGCGACCTTCCAACGCGTTATGGATACTGTACTGGCCGGCTTGAAGTGGCAGACTTGCCTTGTGTACTTGGACGACGTCGTTGTGTTTTCCTCGAACTTCGACGAACACCTGCGGCGCCTTGAAGCTGTACTTCAAGCAATCAAGACCTCCGGACTCACTCTCAAGCCAGAGAAGTGCCGCTTCGCGTACGAAGAACTTTTGTTCTTGGGCCACGTGATAAGCAAATCCGGAGTACGCCCCGACCCGCAAAAGACAACCGCCATCGCTGCTTTCCCGCCACCCACCGACAAGAAGGCCGTGCGTCGATTTCTCGGCTTGTGTGCCTATTACAGGCGGTTGGTTAAAAACTTCGCCCGCATCGCCGAGCCTCTCACTAACCTCACCAGGACCGACGTCGAGTTCAAGTGGGAAACGCCGCAGGAGAAAGCATTTCAAGAACTAAAACGACGCCTGCAAACGCCTCCGTTACTTGCGCATTTCGACGAACACGCCGAAACAGAAGTGCACACCGATGCGAGCAGCGTAGGACTCGGCGCTGTCCTCGTGCAGAGGACGGACGGACTGGAAAGGGTTATCAGTTATGCTAGCCGGTCGCTATCAAAGGCAGAGGCCAACTACTCCACAACAGAAAAGGAGTGCCTTGCCATCATCTGGGCTACATCAAAGTTTCGCCCCTACCTTTACGGCAGGCCCTTTAAAGTTGTGAGCGACCACCACGCCTTGTGTTGGCTAGCTAGCTTGAAAGACCCTTCTGGTCGCCTCGCACGGAGGAGCCTGAGACTTCAAGAATTCGACATTACCGTCGTTTACAAGTCCGGAAGAAAACACTCTGACGCCGACTGCCTGTCTCGTGCCCCCCGTCGACCCACCGCCGCTGGACGACCAGGATGATGACGGCTTCCTGGGAACCATAAGTGCCGACGACTTCGCCGAGCAACAGCGAACGGACCCGGAACTCGGGAGCCTTATTGAATACCTCGAGGGCAAGAGCGCCACGGTTCCGAAGGTATTCAAGAGAGGACTGGCGTCGTTCTTCCTGCGAAACGGAGTCCTCCTAAAGAAGAACTTCTCGCCCCTTCGAGCCAAACACCTTCTCGTGGTTCCATCAGCAATGAGACCAGAAGTCCTCGAGGCCCTACATGACGACCCGACGGCTGGACATCTCGGTGTTTCCCGCACGATCGCAAGAGTACAGGAAAAGTACTACTGGCCGCGCCTTGCCGCCGACGTCGCCCGCTACGTAAGGACGTGCCGAGACTGTCAGCGACGGAAGACACCGCCAACAAGACCAGCAGGCTTCCTTCAGCCGATCGAGCCTCCTCGGCGACCGTTCCAGCAGATCGGGATGGACCTCCTGGGGCCGTTCCCAACGTCGACTTGCGGAAACAAGTGGATCGTCGTGGCTACCGACTACCTCACCCGCTACGCCGAAACAAGGGCCCTGCCCAAAGGCAGCGCCGCCGAGGTGGCAAAGTTCTTCGTCGAGAGCATCGTCCTGCGTCAAGGCGCCCCGGAGGTCCTCATTACCGACCGAGGCACTGCATTTACAGCGGAGTTAACTCAGGCGATCTTGAGGTACAGCCACACAAGCCACCGCCGGACCACCGCCTACCACCCACAGACCAATGGTCTCACCGAGCGTCTAAACAAGACCATCGCGGACATGCTGGCCATGTACGTCGACGTCGAGCACAAGACGTGGGATGCAATCCTCCCGTACGTGACCTTCGCCTACAACACGGCCGTGCAGGAGACAACACAGATGACGCCATACAAGTTGGTCTACGGAAGGAACCCGGCAACGACGCTCGACGCCATGCTGCCCAACGTCGCTGATGAAGAAAACCTCGACGTCACCGGCTACCTTCAGCGCGCTGAAGAAGCCCGACAGCTCGCCCGGCTGCGCATCAAGAATCAGCAGACGACTGACAGCCGCCGCTACAATCTTCGACGACGCTTCGTGGAATACCAGCCCGGCGACCGTGTCTGGGTGTGGACGCCGATACGCCGACGTGGACTCAGTGAAAAACTTCTTCGGCGTTACTTCGGGCCATACAAGGTGCTTCGACGTCTCGGTACTCTGGACTACGAGGTCGTCCCGGACGGCATTACGAACTCTCAACATCGCCGTGCCCGACCTGAAGTCGTCCATGTCGTGCGCCTCAAGCCGTATTACGCGCGTTTGCGAACCTGACGACTGGACTTAGTGCTTTATTATTGAACTTTCTTTCTTTCTTTATTATTGTGATTTCTTGTTGCATGTATTTTTCCCTCCGTGTTCTTTTTAAAGACGATAGTCTTTCTTGGGATACCTAAACGGAAAAACTTTGGTCTGTCTGTCTATCTGTCCGTCTGTCTGTCTGTTTGTCGGCACGTCACACGATTCAGCTAACTGGCCAAACTTTAACCACCTGCCTTACGACCTCCAATCTTGACCAAGAAGCAAGTGTTCATACGGGTGAGCGTGGGCAATTAAAAATCAAATATTACGCATACCTGAGGCACAACATCAATACCTTAGTACTATTCACAGTGTTCCTTTAAAACAAAATCTATAGATACGTAATTATAAAGATCCTAGTGTTTATTACGCGGCGCTGCTGTGTACAAAACAAGTCTCCGCCCAGTGATTTAACTTCGACGCTGTGGCTGGCTGTGGTCTACACGGTAGCGCCATCTACAGCGCTACCGGGGAACATCAACACAAGCCGATGTTCCCCGGTAGCGCTGTAGATGGCGTCCTCTTCTGTTTTATCAATGCCAGCCAGATGCGGCTGATTCATCGTAGAAGAGCGCTGTCTCAGGCAAGGCAAAACATATATGGCCGCTTGATGAAATACGACCCACTCTACAAGACATGATCAGAGAACGCAGAGAAGAGACCGACGACCAAATTTCAGCGGAGAAACGCCGGCGTCCGTCTAAGCGCGCCCGGAAAACGTCCGAAAAACGAGCCCAGCGGCTAGCCCAGCTATTAAATTATGGTACTCATGCCGCTCATGCAGTGCAGTCGGCACAAGACTATCGTCTTTCGACGACATTTGCAGCGAAGCACGCAGATACGCGGCCAATTTTTTTTTAAGCATCGGGACGATGCTTTTTCAGAGGGGGGCATTGCCACGCGCGTTTCTTATTTTCCTTTTTGTTGTACTCGGTTTTCCGCCCACAAAGACTATCAGCAGTACTCGGCGCAGACCGCGCCCTATTGTTCCAGAAGCTTCTCCGTTGTAGTAGATCGTTTTGTTAAGATTGAACGCAAGACGGTAACACTCAAGATTATTCCAGAGCTTTGGCGACGACTAGTGATAAGGCTAGAATGTTCGACGCGTGATTTATAAAAGCCGGCGCGCTCCAACGAAGTTCAGTTGATCGACGGCCGACGCTCCGTTCGCCGCTATCAGTGCCAGCGTTTATTGCTGTAATCTCACCTTCAGTTTACCGGCCACAAGTTCGGCCCAAATAAAGTGTTTCCTCTCGGACAACTGCCTACTGCCTTCGTCGACGTCACGACCACGTGACAATACTCACGTAGGACATGTGCCATACATTAGCTTGTTTCAGGAATAGACTGCAAGGTCTATCCAAATAGGTCGCGAAGCTTCGGGCGAAAAGCGGTTCAGATCCTATTGTCAGCGACATCAGCATGAGGAGTTATGGGAGTAGCGATTGAAGCGCGACTAGGTGTGGTGGGAACAAACACTAATAACAAAAAAACCTAATTTCATTCAACAACAAAATAATATTTATATTTTATGACCGAGATTTATTTCAGAATAACATTTATTTAGATCCAGTGTACAAAGAATTCATGAAAATGTATATGCATTATCAAAAATCTTATTAGCGCCCTCTAAAGAATGACACATGTCATTGCTCTGCGACGCAGTCCTTGTAGTGTTCGGAAAGGCGCGCGTAAAGTTCGTCTGTTACGAAACACCCCCTCACGTGTTTAGGTGTTGTGCACATGCATTAGTTTTTGCTAATTATTTTGGTGGGAACTTTATTTTTGCTGTGTGTGGAGTTGCGAGGTGCGTTGTAACGCGGGTGAGCACGTTTAGTACCGTGCCCGACGGGCACGGTGTCGTACGGGACGATGCGGCCAACGGTTGGCACGGAGCGCTTTCCTCGGTACCCACGGAAACGATGTGCTGTACAAGGATGCAACATCAACTCCCGTACGCCTGGCATTTCACTTCACCGTTTCCCTCTCATTCCCACAAGGTGAGGCAAAAGTATAGTTAATAAGTGCACGTAGAGTTGTGCAAGGGAAAGTCATGGTGCTTTGGAAAAAAAAAAGGGGGGGGGGGGGGTCTAAAGCTTGACGTTGTGTTACAGTTATCGCCACCTCAGGTTTGGCTCGGAGCAAGTGGTGTCAAATACTCTAGGACTTCTCAAGCTATCACAATAGCGCAAGTATTGTGCGTCACTCGGATCGCTTCAAACGATTCGCTTTAATCGTCTATCTCAATGCCATATATCACTATCGCATTAAAATGCTTGTTGTGATTGTTGCTTCCGGCCCTTGGATGCGCAAGCAATATTTCCATCGCAGTGCTGTGCCGTGCTTTTCTGTGCTGCGTTGCTGCTACATCTTTCCTGCTATGTGCTTTTACTTACTGCCATCGATCGCTTTCTGTTGCAGTGATCTATATTTTTTTCTTTTTTACTTATCTATCGCGACACAATTGCCAAAACAATGCTACCATGAAATTGCAGGCGTGAATCCTGGGTGAGGTTCTGCAGAAACCCGTGTCTGCATGATAAGACGCCGGGACAGCTGCGGCTCAGAGTGGTGTGCTCGCTGCACTTTCGTGAATCGGCATTCCTGCGGCCCGGTTTTCTTTGTCAAGACGCAGTACCTACGGTATTTCCTGTCATCGGTAAGTAGAACTATGAGCCGTATTTCTCGCTACAATTTGCATGCATGCACAATTATTCACACAAAAGATAGTGTGTTTATAGGTAATATATAGAAGAGTTAATAGATCGAGAGAATTGATAGAAACAACTGCTTTAGCATTAAGAATTCATTCTCAGGAAAAAATTTAATAAGCGCATACTGCATCTTTCTAGCAGGCGCCGGAGCTAACCATGACAACACGTGTGGTGACCGTGGCCAGCATCGTGTCCAGGCTTCAAAGACTGAAGGTGACATTTGTAGCTTTTCACCAAAGATACACGTTGCATAAATCTTTCGTATCGTGTCTGCAGAGTCGGGTTCGCCAGGCTACGTGAACTCGTACCTCCCAGAAAACGCCTTGTCCACGGGCTGCCAAGCGAATGAGACGGCCGCGCGGAAAGTTTCCAGTTTAGCAGGTAACCTTGCTTTTTGAAGCGAAGACAGCTTATAAAGATTGAAAACATGACTACTATCCTGCAATAAGCCACCCCCCCCCCCCCCTTCCCAATAAAGAAACTGCAGGGTGGTGCGCAACGGAGGGTCATTGTGACCACACCTACGCCCGTCCATCACATGGATGCGTAGCACCTTCCCCAAGAAGTCCCAGGTAACTTCTGGCCCGATGTAATCTCTGGGGTGCTCTCATCACTCCTTCCTTTAGTTTTCTTTTCTTCCTCGTTCGACCGGCTAAATTGTACCATATTATCTACCTCATTCGCAGAACACCGGGACAACGTTCTCGTGGAAAACACCGTTCCTGCACAAGAGGCCAGAGTGAACGCGGCTCCACAGGTTCCGTCGGTTCTCGAGCCGACATTCATCCGACTTCCTGAAGGCAGCGCCTCCGAGACGGAATTATCGGGAGCAGAAGGTAACCTTGCCTCTCGGAGCTTAAGCAACGTATATAGAGCGGAAACACCACTGTTCTCAGACAATAAGTTCAAGCTCAATAAACTGCAGGGTGCAGCGCAACAAGGGGATCATTGCGACCACACGTACGCCCGTCCATCACATGGATGCCTGGCACCTCCCCAAGAAGTCCTAGGTAACTACTGACCCGATGTAATCTCTGCGGTGCTCTCGTCACTTCTTCCTTTAATTTTCTTTTCTTCCTCGTTCGACATGCTAAATTGCACTATATCTACCTCATACGCAGAACACCGGGACAACGTGCTGGTGGACAACGCAGTTCCTGTACAAGAAGCCAGAGCTAACGAGGCTCGACAGGCCGCATTACCACAGGCTCCGTCGGCTGCACAGACTCCAACAATCAACTCTGTCACTGGCGTAGCTGCTGAAGTTTTAAGCCAAGGTGAGCATTAGTGAGTCATTTTGAACGTCAACATGCCATCTTCTTTCACAAACATGTGAGGCAAGAGTAAAAGCCATAACAACGGTAAAAAATTTCGCCCCAGTACAAAAGTTTGTTCTGAAAATCATTGCATCACTCATTGGAATACAAAACCCCTCATGATGCGATGTCCTGCCATTGGCTATATCTCTAGAGTTCCCAAAAATTATCCTTGCAATATGGTGAAATATCGCGACTAAAAAAGTGGTCTTTCAGAAAAATAACTGTTTTTGCAAAAGATTTCATGTCACACCAAACATACAATAACAGAAAAGGAATTTCTGTGACTTTGTGACTATTTGTGCGCATATCGACGTGCACGCAACAAATAGTCTATCGACGAAGTCTATGATTCTATACAATGTTAGATGTTTGTGTATCTACAAATATTCATTTTACTTAACCTCACTGCACTGGGCACAATCTCCTACAACATGAAATGTAGACCGGGCAGGT